>CAVNYN010202992.1:0-26105 GCA_963692815.1 Nyctanthes arbor-tristis | reverse complement strand
CACGGACCCAAGAGCTAAGTTGCCATACCAAGTCTGAGCGTTACCCTCCAATTCTGAGTGCAAAAGCTTTGCACATGATTACTTCTGTGGCGTTCTGGAGATCCATCCAGGACACGTATCGGTGAAGGTGAGCGATTGGGTCTGATTCTCCGCAGTAACTCTTCCGATCTGAGGGAGCTTCATTTTGGATGGCATGACGGCATCACGAATGAAGAGGTCAAAAGAGGACAGCCTTCCCCATAGGTCATCAGCTACTTTCCCTTTGGACTGTTTCTGCTCGAGGTCGTTCAGTCATTTCCTCAGCTCGTCCAGCTCGTAGATCTGCCGAGAGGCTGATCATTGGCCTCATAGCATCTCTAAAGGCGAGCTGGACACATGACTATCGGTTCATAGGCGTCAGACTTCTCCTCCTCTATCTACGTTCACTCGGTCGCATAGGTTCTAGGGACCTTGGACGTTTGGGACCTTGCTGAGGGAGGGGCCCTAGCCTGGTAAACACGCTGCTTCTGGCTATATTTCTAGTAGGTGGTGGTGCAGCTCTCGCGTTGGGAGCTAGTTGACCAGAGTTTTGGGTCGGCGTGAAACTTAGTCTCCTTTTGACATGTTCCCTTTGAGGGTTAGCCCTCGCTAGAGACCTTTCGACATCTTCGGCATGCCAACAAGAGTTGTCACGAGAGAAGGATCTTATTGAGATCGGAAGAGCACACGTTGTTGCAACCGCCGAACTTCTTCGGTGAGGGCCTCTACTTGTCGCCAGTGAGTTTCTATCTCGGTTACAGCTGCTGGTTGTGAGGGGCCTGCACTGGCAGTGGCTAGGTTTTCCCTAAACCCGGGAGGTAGTCCGACGTCACTAGTTCTTGTCTTTTGACTCTCAGAGTGTCTTCCACTCATTTCCTTTTACCGGGAGTTAGATTTCACTAGATATTTGCTTTTCACAACTTTTTTTAAGTTTCCCATAGACGACACCAATTTGTTGATGCCAAGTTTAGCTTGTGACTCAACAAATAAGATTTATATTTGGGGGAAATTTGTATTCGAATCGGTATAAGCAGTAAATGTAGAAAAGGCAAGGAATGTTTGTAGTGTTTGTAATAAATGGAAGACTATAAATGTGTGAAAGACAAGAAGAGTGAGGTTTGGTGTCCAACCCTTTCCCACTTCTATTTGCCTCTATTTATAGTGTACATTTGCTTGCTTGCATGGGGATAATGACTGCATGTATTTAATGCTTGACCCACAAAGATAATGCAAGTGTCCAACCAGCAAGGGTTAATCCTCCACTTTTTGACTAATGGCTGTTTAAGTCATGCATGGGGCCGGGAACCACCGTTTCGCATTTAATGCTGGCGTCCCATCAGTCGTAAGTGATAAGATTTTCCACGTGAGTTCCCATACTACTATCTAGTTGGCTAGCTCGCTAGGTCGCCGTGCTACGTCGGGACGTTACTAGCTCGCTGTCTTAGCGCCCATACGCCCTGGACCGTAGGAGTGCTGAAGTAGATGTCTGCCCCCAGGTCGCTGAATCAGGTCTCCAGGCCTTCTGGTCATTAGGTCGCCAGGTCATTGGGTTGGGTAAGGTGCTTAAGGCCTATTTCCAAGACCCTATACCCGTTAACCTCTGTTGACCTTTGAACCTCGCTGACTTTTACGACCTGGTGGCTACACATGGGATTATAATAAATGATTCTAAAAGACAGAGAGTGAAGATGACTCTTCTATTGGCCTGGGCTCGGGAGGAATCGAATCCAACAAGGAGGCAACAACAGGCTCCAAAAAATGTATCAGCTGTGGGTTCAGCATTGCAGGCCCACCAACAATAATGAGTATTCTTAGTTGGAACTGTCATGGGATGGGTATCCCATGAGCGGTTCATATCTTATTAGACTTAGTCCAGTAGAATAACTCCGATTTTGTTTTTTTAATTGAAACTCTTTCTTGCAAAGTCCGGATAGAGCAAATAAGATAAAAGTTGGGCTTTGAAGGCCTGCTTGTGGTAGACGTTATGGGTCATAGTGGAGGCCCTGCTTTCTTTTGGAAAGAAAATCGCATGGCGTCTCTTCTCAATTACTCCAAGAACCATATTATAAAGGTCATTCTCAACAATCAGCCAAAGTGGAAGCTCACTGGTTTTTATGGCTCACCTGAGAGAAGCCATGGACTGTATAGTTGGAACCTGGTTCAGCATTTATCAGCCCTTTCATCTCTTTCCTGGTGTGTTATAGGTGACTTCAATGATATCTTAAGCCAAGATGAAAAGCTTGGCTGGGTAGAGCAGCCAAATTGGCTTATCAGTGGCTTCCATTCAGCTGTGGAAGACTGCAATTTGAATGATTTGGGCATTTTGGTTTACCAATTTACACAGTTCAGAAGAAGAAGAGAAGCTGATAGTTTGGAGGAAAAGCTAGACCGTGCTATTGCTAATATGAATTGGATCAATCTATTTCCAGATGTTTCAATGCTCAATTTGGGTATTTTTTTTTGTCGTATCATTCTCCATTATTGTTGCAAACCCATCCCCTTTTTGTACCAAAGGAACATAAGGTTCCGTTTTGAAAATTTGTGGCTGCTTGAGGAAGATTACAAACGGGTGGTGGAATTGAGATGGGGTAAATTCAAAATAGAACACATGATTAATTGCCTAACCTGTTGCGGTCAAGAATTGCATGAATGGAGCCAAAATTTGTCTGCCAATTTTCATTCTTCGCCAGTGTAAAGAAATCATGGGACAACTTCAATACAATAGAGATACAGCCTCTGTCAGGGTGTCTGAACAAACAAGGGACGATTACTATGATATTCTACATTGGAAAGAGGTGTTCTGGAAACAACATTCGAAGCAACATTGGCTGAAAGAGGGAGATCTTAACACTCGTTTTTTCCATGCTCATGAATCAGCTAGAAGAAGGAAAAATTGTATTGTCAAATTGAAGGATCCGAATGAGGTCTGGTGCACTATGAATTCTGACCTTCCAAAACTGATGGACTCTTATTTTCAGAATTCTGAGGTCCTCGATCAGATTCTTAATTACATTAATCAGTAGCAGAATGATTTCTTCACTGCTTCTTTTTCAAACCACGATGTTCGTGAGGCACTTTTATATATGTTTTTGGACAAATCTCCCAGCCCATATGGATTTAATCGATCGGAAGATAAGAGACATTGGGATGTTATTAGTAAAGACATTACTGCTTTGTGTTTACAATCCAGCGAGCAATGTAGATCTCCAATAGGCTTGAATGATACACGTATTGTTCTTATTCCTAAGAATTCTAAGCCTGAAAGCATAAGTGACTTGAGACCCATATCTTTATGTAGTGTACTTAACAAGGTCATTGCTAAAATGCTAGCCAACCATTTTAAGTATGTTCTACCTGATATCATTTTTAAGTCTCAAAGTGCATTTGTTCCCGATTGTTCCATAATTGATTTTTGAAACCATGTATTATTTTTAAAGAAAATCTCAAGGAAAAGACGATTATGTGGCACTTAAAATGGACATTAGCAAGGCATATGACAGGTTGTAGTGTGACTTTCTTTTAAAGGCGATGACTCATATGGGATTTGCATCTTCATGGGCAAATTTAATCTCTTTGCATATCCTCGTTCATATTTAACATATTTCAACAAAGTTTGGAAATTAGTCCTATCATTCATGAAACAGGCTTGAGACAAGGTTGGCCACTCTCCCCGTATTTGTTCATCTTATGTGCAGAAGGCCTTTCGAGGGTGATCAACCATAGAGTTGACATAGGAGATATATGCTGCTGCATGATTGCTAGGGGTGCTCCATTATATCACACCTCTTTTTGTGGATGATAACCTCTTCGTTTTCAAGGCTGACTCTCAAGAAAGTAGTGTGATAAAAAACATTCTAGAGGCTTATGAGCAGGAATCAGATCAAGCTATAAATCTACATAAGTCATCTACGTTCTTTAGCTTGAATGTCAGTCAGGAGAACAAGCAAACATTAAGTGATTTTCTTGGCATTGAAGCTTCCCATAGGCACAACCCATATCTTGGACTTCCTTCTTTGATAGGACAATGAAAGAAGGAAGTATTTACTTTTGTGAAGGACTAAATTTGGCAAAAACTTCAAGGATGGATTGAAAAATTACTCTCAAAGGCGCGTAAAGAGATCATTTTAAAAACCATGGATCACGTAATCCCAAACTATGCAATGGGCATCTTCCTTCTTCTGCTTGAGCTTTGCGAAGATTTAGAAAGATTGATGAATGCATTTTGGTAGGGCAAAAGGATCATCAAAAGGTATTTCTTGGATAAGGTGGAGTTGCCTTTGACTTACTAAAACTTGTGGAGGTTTGGGATTCAAGTGTATGCTTGACATGAACTTAGCACTTCTAGGGAAGCATGGTTGGAAGCTTCTTACAGATCCAAATTCCCTGGTTTCTAGAACTTTGAAGGCCCAATATTATCCTCGTACTTCCTTTCTTGAAGCTAAAGTGGGACATAATCCAAGTTATGTTTGGAGGAGTATCATTGCTGCACAAAATTTACTGGAAAAAGAATTCGATTCCGAGTCGACAGAGGTGACAATATTAGAGTTTGGCAAGACTCTTGGCTGCCGGACCTTGAAAAAGAAAGAATTACTTCTGATGATGTTCCTAATGGTGAGTTGGTAACTGTCAACAACTTATAGATGAAGAAACCAAGCAATTGGATATCAACATCCTTCAAGACTTGTTTAATGAGAGGGATAGAGGTTTGATCATGAAATTACCTATTAGCATTGGGATGTTGATGACTGTTTAATTTGGTTTGGTGAAAGACATGGGGTTTATACGGTAAGGAGTGTGTACAGATTGCAACAACATTTGGTTGGTAGCCCAATTCTTCCATCGAAAAATACTTTCTAGAAAAGAATTTGGAATTTGAAGACTCCACCAAAGGTTAAGAATTTCATCTGAAGAATGGCGAGCGATATACTTCTGACGATATATCTACTACGCTCTAGAACTGTTGGTGTCGATGCCCGGTATATATTTTGCTCGTAAGGTCTGGTCTACCTCTCATATTGGCACTACTATGGTTAGTTCTAACAGTTTCAAAGGTTGGCGCTCATGCCTCTTGGATAATATTGCTTGTGAAGACTGGAATATGGCTGCAACACTTTGTTGGGCAATTTGGAATAACAGAAATGATGTAGTCTGGCATGCGAAATCTTTTTTGGTAGGGAAGGTTATCTCTTTTACCAAAACTCAGCTGCACCAGTGGTTAAACCTCAAAATTCTCTTTTGCTGAAATGTGTTTCAAGAATGTAGAATAGCAATCTATTAAATGGGAGAAGCTAGCAACTGGCTACCTTAAAATAAATGTGGACGCAGGACTTTTTCCAGAGCAGACTTGAGTGGGCATTGGACTTCTCATTCGTGGTGAAATGTACACTTCATCAGGATTAAAGTGGGAGTACTGCAAGGTGCTTTTGAGCCTATTCTTGTGGAGGATTTGGGGGTTCGAGAAGCCCTTACTTGGATCAAAGAACTTTCCCTTGACAATGTAATTGTTGAGATGGATGTTAAATTGGTTTATGAGGCTTTGCAAAGTACTACTTCTGATGTGTCCTTTCTTGGCTTAATAAATGATGACTGTCATAAGTTAAGAGATGAGAAGGATAGTATTATTTTCTCATGTGTTCGTAGATCTACGAATCAAGTCGCTCACCGCTTAGTGAGGGTTGCTGGTTCTGTGTCAGGTCCTATTGAGTGGGAAGGGAACTACCCTCCACATACCTATAATGTACTCTTATTCGATGCAAGCAATAATGAATAAGTTCTCTTTCGTCGAAAAAAATTAAAAAAAATAAAACATGAAAGTCGGGGTGAATTGCCAAAAATTCATAAGTAGGGACTAACGCACAATAGTGTTCAAAAATAGCGACATTTTTGTGTCAATTACCCATGTATTTATGTTTATAAGGGAAAATAAACAAAGAGTAGAACAGAGGTTCTTGAAACATATCGATTCCAGGTTCATGAACTTGCTATGGGATGTGCGTGGGATTTGTGAATTTATGGGAAGAAATTATAGATGTTGGACTCAAGAATTTCCTAGTTGAATTGGGAGATGGAATTCTTGTATATATGAATTTCATGTATAATAGTAGTTGACGTTGGATGAATTATGAAATAATAATAATAGGCCAAGATAATTCGAACGAGGAATTTATAAAAGAGTTTGGCCTAAATTTTCTTGGGCGGAAAAGATTTGAAGTTTAGAGAATACATTGTTTAATAAAATTTAGTTAGACTTTGGAATATATGAGTAGATGAGTGCCAAGAACAATCTTTAAAATAGGAGATTATAGCGAGATGTCATTATTTAATAAAATTTTATTCTTAAAATTTTCCGCTTGCTATATAAAAAGTCACCTTAAATTGAAATTTAAATGTCCAAACTAAATTTTAAAGAGGAAATTAGATATAAAACCCACTTTTGAGCATGGCACATAATTTTATACCTTAATTGAAACTAATTGTATAATTACCCCTATGAATTGTAAATATACCACCTTATTTATTTTTATGATTTTCATAATAACAATTAAATTATTACTATTATTATTTTTATTATTTTCTTATTGGTTTATGTATTTATACCCTAATTGCATGTACATATACTTCCACCAAAACCCTAGCCATCATAATAATATTCTTCATCAACATTCTCTTTGCCCATCCGCCACCGCCACCACAACAACTAACCCTAGCCTACATTCATTCATCACAAACACATTCACCAATTGCGTTCACCACACAACCACCAGTAGCGCCACCACCACAATAACCACCATCACCACTACCAACGGCCTGACAAACTAGGCCGCTACGAACAACAACATCGCCACTGTATGTGCAGCAGCGTGAGCGTTCACCACACAACCACCAGTAGCGCTACCACCACAATCACCACCATCACCACTACCAACGGCCCGACAAACTAGGCTGCTACGAACAACAACTTCGCCACTGTATGTGTAGCAGCGTCTCACGCTGCTTTGTTGAGGGTGGAAGACGCTATTGCTGGCGCTTCCACCTACTTTTTTCTTATTTATTTATTTTATTTCTTGAAATTTAAGCTATTGGGAACTAATTTCCAGTAAGTGATTGAGTATGTTACTATTATCCAATGTGTGTTACCATTTTCTGATTTCTTATTATTTTCCAACTTGCCACCAGATCATGGTTCTCCTTTTTCCCCTATATTTTCTTTTGATCTTTTTTTTTTGGTGTTTTATTAGCATTTTCTAGTGATTATCATTTTATTATTGATTTAGTTGTCATTCTTCAGATTAAGCCTTTTTTGTCTTCTTACTATTGTTACGATGATGGTTTTTTCTTTTTTGGTTATTATAAAACGGTTTTTGGTTACCATGATAATTACATTTATGCCGGAAAACCATTGTTAACATGCTCCCATCAACTTTTTTACTCTTGTTACTATTATGTTTCTCCGTCTAAATGATAATATTATTCTCAAATTGTTTAATGTGATTTTTCACAAAAAACTTATTGCTGAAATAATTTTTTCCTTGTTTTTGTTAACATTTATTTGTTAATGTGATTTTTCCTTTTTTTATTATATTAAGTGGTGGTGGTGGTTGTCGGGGGCCAAAGTTGGTAGTTGAAAATGACGGTGGAGGGGACTGGGGGAGAACTACTAGTTTTATTATTATAACTTTATTATTATTATTATGATTTATTTATAATAAAATAATAATACAAAAATAATTAATAAATTTATAATAATAAAATTGAATATTTAATTTAATTTAGCTTAGACTATATCTGCAATAGAAAATGACGTTTTTACAATTACTTGCAATAAAAAGGTATTTTTCAAAACCCCTATTAAAAAAGGGGTTTTTATCTAGAGAACCTAGCCAAATAATCATTCTCTTTATCCCGTTAGGCCCAACAAATTTAAACAATTTTACTTTGGGTAATTAGCAAATTCAGGCCCTTTCACTTGCACTTACAATATTAAAAGATCTAATCGTATTTATTTAAACATCAGGTGCCAACTCGAAATAGCCTAGTTGTAACCCAAATGGCTTTCTCTTTCTCACTTGACACTCCTCAATCTACAACTTATGTCCTTCATTGAATGACAATACACACAGTAGCCAAGACGTCTTTTTCCATTAATTTCGTCATTGATTCATTGCGCGACAACTGCGTCTAGCCCTTTCCATCTTCAGCAATGTATATAATTCCTTCCACAACCAGCTACCTTACAGTTTAACCCACCATCTACACCATTTGTACCTAGTATTGATAGTACCATTAAATCAAAAAGCTCGGCGGTGCTATTAATGTGCCAGATTCTGCCATCTTTAAATCGATGAAAAGTTGTGACATCAAATTGATTTGTAAGTACACCAAATTTCTGAAATTGTGACCTTTAATTGGAGTTGTGTGATTCTATCTAACAATGGTGGTGGTCGTGGTGGCGTGGCAGTGGACTTTTGTCAATGAGTTGTGACTTATCTGTGGCAAATGTGACAATGAGTTGTGACTTTCTAGTCTGACTGTGACATTGGTTGTGGTGGCAATTTTGACAGCTTGGTGGTAGTGATATGACTATGAGAGTTGTGACTTTCCTGATATGAGTCGTGACTCATCCGTGGCAAATGTGACAATGAGTTGTGACTTGCTAGTGTGACTATGAACTGGTTGTGGTGGCGGTTGTGATAGCTTGGTGGTAGTGATGTGACTGTGAGAGTTGTGACTCACCTGATATGAATTGTGACTTGTCAGAGTTGTGATTACAACTCATCAGAGATAAGTTGTGGCTCACTGGTGTTGTGACACAACTGGCCGGAATTCTGACCTTCACCTTAATAATCTTGAAAACGAAATGTAAAACATTAGCATTTTTCAACTTTCCCTTTGACTTTTAAATTGTTTTGGGGAAATTCCTAATTCAAAGAATTCTTCATGGTAACCCAATACTCAGAAGGCAAGCATATATATTATCCCCTTAATTCATCTTCCCTTCTACACTACACCAGCCTAGCAGCCCAACTTAAAATGGAGACAGTCCTCTTTTACCTTCAACCAGCTACACCATATAGCACAAACTCAAACCATTTGCAATACAAGCACACTACATACACATAGAGACAGAGTCTCATGACACAACGAATGGCAGGATTTCATTCTCCAGTTTAGTAAATAATCTCAGATATCTATCTATCTATCTATCTCTCTTTCTCTCTCACATGCACACACTCTCTCACACTCATGCTCTCTATTAACACATATACTCACTGTCATGCATGGCAATGCACTGTATAACACCAGGCACTAGTATAGTCTCCATATATTCTCCATCTACTGCGTACAAAGTCTTCCCTACTAGTTGCCATTCATAGTAGCATAAATAGATGGAATGGAGATGCCTTTGTTCCTAGCTGGAGTTAAGCAATCCACTCCAGTAATAAGTGTTTCCCATATGAAGCCATCGTCAGTCAAAGTATAGCGTGCTTACTCGAAACTCTTCTTTTTCGAACAAAGTAAGAAAGGAGAAATCTTCTTGTCCCTGTGGCTTTATCTGGCTAAGGGCATCTGACGCCTTTTGAATTTTATTAAAGTAGGAAATTTCTCTTCAACACTCACGTTCTACTCATTTGAGTTCTTTCAGAAAATGCCTCTCTTTCTTTATAGTTCGACTAAGTGACTTCGTAACCTCAATGTACTTTCTTTCTTACTGTAGCATAGGACTTCGCCACTTCAAATGTACGCTTCACCCTCTTTTCTTTTTTTAATTACAAAGAGTGGGGTCTTCCTTATTCAGGGGGTGTGAAAGAAAAATAAAGGGAAAATGGGGCTTTATTCTTGGAGAAAAAGAAGGGGCATGGTTGGTGTGTCACTGGCTCGGTGGGAGAACCCATAGGAAGGAGGGACAACCTACCAATTTCACTTAAAAAATTGTCAGCATGAACACAATCGAAATCTTGAATTGCGTATAGAAAGAAAACTGACTACTTCTATTTTCGAAGCTGAGGTATATGAAGAATGGCTTTTTAGTCCCTTTCGTCCAGTGGTTAGGACATCATCTTTTCAAAGCATATAGCTGAATTGCTATAGCCTCCAAACCAAGCCTAACTCCTTTTTTTTATTATTTTTTTCCCCGATTTTAGGTCTCTAGCCCAACAGAAACTATGTCTCCACTCTCAGCTAACTAAATAACTAATTATCCCTTACGCAAACCAAAACCCGTAGACCATAACACATAACCCAACCTAGAACACATAAAATTAGAAGACGATTAAACAATAAATTTATGACTAATGACTGAACTTTTGCTTAAAATTCATTTTTAACTTATTTTTGTGGTTGGCTTAAATTTACCCCTTCTAGGCTCAGACTGGCCTTTTTCACACACATAAATCCAAGATCACATCTAGCTAGCACCATATAGTACAAAATTAAATTAGTTACAATAAAGGCACACTACGCAGATAGAGACATAGAGCGACACAATACAACAAAGGGCAGAATTTCATTCTTTTGTTTGGCAAATCTTCTTATCTATCTCTCTCATCCCCCTACTATATTAATGCACACTCACTATCATTGATATATTTTATAACACCAAACACAAGTATAATCTCCTCAACTTCTTCATCTACTACAAACAAATCTTTCCCTATTACTTGCCATTCACAGTAGCGCGAACGGAGCTAATTGCCATTCATAGTAGCCCAACTCTTTTGTTTATTATTTTTTTTCTTCAAAGTTAAGTCTCTAAGCCATCAAACTTAGGTCTCCACTCTCCAGCATAATAGCTAACTAAATAGCGAATTATCAGTTAAACTTGAACCCATAGTGCATAACCCGACCTAGAACACATAAAATTAAGAGTTGATTAAACAATAAAAATTTACAAATTCAACAATCAAACAGACTCACGTTTCAAGAATGGTGAACCCTAATGCTAAATCCCAAATTCTAAATTCATTAAAGCATCCCTAATTGTGACTATTGCCGGACGGTAGACTCCATGGAAGTCGGGATTCTAGTTGATCAAGAAAGATTTTTGCTTTCGGAGGAGAAAACCGTGATAATGTTGAGGACTTGAGGCACCTATTTCATGTTTTTTTTTTTTTAAACAAAATCCATTTCATGTCTTGCTTGTGTATATCAAAAAGATTTCTACTTTCCATTTTTTCTTTTCGGCCAACTCTATGTTGGATGTTTGATGCCTCATGTTTCTTTAGACTTAAATAGATTAGTTTCATAAGAGAGGAGAATTTATTGTAATTTTTAAAGTTTGTAAACTGTAAAGAAAACAATTATTCCATGTGTTTGCTAACTTCTTATAGGCCTTGTGTTGACTTGTATAGTTGGATTTGAAAAATTATATGGGAATTGAGAAGTAGTGCATTAGAGTGGCGTTTATCACTTTGTCATTTTATCAAATTTGTGTTACTAGAATTACAAAAATCAAAATTCCATTCTCATCTTCTGATTCAGCAAGTTATAGGGGCTCAGGGTCTTAATTTAAATCATGGTTTAGTTTATCACTATTTATCTGTTTATATTGTTGTCTTATATATTTAAAATAAACAATTACATTATATATTTAAAATGAACAATTGAAACAGGAAGATGAATGTGGTACTGAAATTGTTCCTTATTTATTAATTCTCATGACTCATATTTTTTTGAAGGAAATTAATTCATATATTGAAAGTGTTTCAAATGAATGGAGTAAGACAACGTGGAATACAATCGAACCAGTGGCATACGACTATTGAAGACACCGCCATTTAGGCAAGACAATGAGCCATACTATTGTGTTTACGAGAAATATAACGACATGAAGTACACCCAATATCCTCCATAAGGGCATCAATGCATCGAAATATAGGAGCGCCACTCGATCCGTTATCCTTATTCCACAAGCCTACCACCACCACTTGTGCATACACTTCCACTACCTCAATATGATATTGTGAACACAATTGAAGCCCATATTGGACCCCAAATGCTTCTACCACACCAACTTCAAAAGGGTTCTGGAAGGACACTTTGAATGTGCCAATCACCACTCCATCTTCAGCCCACATCACTCCTCCAATCCCCACTTTTCCATGTTTTACCGGAACATAACACACCATCCTAACCCCTACCCATGGTTCCTCCCCCTCCAACCGATAATAAGCAATTGTGTGCCCCCTCCCTCCATGCAAACTTGCTTCAAATTCAAAATTTAATAATAATGCAAGTAATGTAAAACTCCCTCCGTCAACTTCACCCCCTCCCTACTTCGCCCTCAATGAAAAGCATTATTTCGCTCCATCCAAATGGCCCATAAAACCATGATCATTTTTCACGCTTCCCTACAGTACCCTCAAGAAGAATAGAGCTTAAGACACCCTTAAAATCTTGTCCAAATCACGGGGTAAAAAGATTCCAAAACCCCAACTCCTTCCAAATCCCCCTCACATTCGACACAAAACAAAAGCATGCCAATTCCCTTCCTCCTCCCCACACCTTACACATCTCAAAGCCTGGCCAACATGATGCCGAACAAGGTTTTCAACCATTGGAAGGGCATCCTGTAACAATCTCCACATAAATACCTGAACCTTAGGTGGAATATTTAATCTCCAAAGCCGGCTCCACACTCCTTCTCCAGCTCGTGAACTCGATGCTTGCTCCCAAAGAAGATAATTCTCCACGTAACAACCGCTCTTAACTGAGTACTGGCCATCCTTTGTGTAATGCCAAATTAGCCGATCTTGCTCATGCTCCCCACCGAGAGGAATAGATAAAATAATCTCACTATCCACAGGCCAAAACTCAGCCCTAACCCTCTCCACATCCCAACCTCCTCCATTCAACAACTCACTAACATGAACAATGCTCGAAGCAGCCGAAGTGACCGACAGAAATAAAAACGGCCTAGGCAGCCATGGGTCCAAGAAAATCCTAACTGTTGACCTATCTCCAATCCTCCAATGAATACTAGATCGAATAAGCTCTAATCCCCAAAGTAAGCTCTTCCATAGGAAGGAAGAACCCTCTTGTCCGTAGCCTCCAAAATAGAACAGTTCCTGAAATATTTCGCCTTGAGCACCCTTTTTGCTAATGAATTTGGATCCTCCACCAACCTCCAAATTTGTTGAGCATTAAGAGTTTGGTTGAAATTCCCCAAATCCCTAAAACCTATTCCACCCTCTTTTTTAGGCACACACAAATTATCCCATTGAACCCAAGCCATCCCCCGCCAAAATTACATAATGAGTCTCCTAATATTATTGCTAATAGCTTAAGGGAGCCTAAACAAACTAATTATCTACATAGGAATCACCTGTAATACAGCTTTGATCAAAATGTCCTTATCTGCTGTATCCACCAGGTCGTAGAAAGTCAACACATGTCAAAGGTCAACAGAGGTCGACGGTCACTGGGTCCTGAGAGCAGGCCCAGAGCGCCTCACCTAACCCAGCTACCTAGCGGCCCAGAGCCACAGGACCTAGTGACTCAATTTAGCGACCTTAAGGGCAGCCTTATTCTCTCATTTCCGCGGCTCGTGACCAACAGGCACCTCGCCAGCTCGCTCACAGGTGCCTTAGCCAAAAGCTGCGACCCAGCGAGTGCAACAAGCATGACAACTCCGCAAAAGCTTGGGAGCCCACATGAAAAACCTTATCCTCGTGGTTGATGGGACCCTAGCATTAAATGCAATGTGGGGGTTACTTGTCCTATACGTGCTTCCCATAACTAATGGTCAAAAAGTGAAGGTCTAATCTCAGTCAATTAAACCCTTATGTCATTCATGTGGGGTCATGTTAAATGCTTGCAATCATCACTCCCAAGCAAAGGGCAAATGTACACTATAAATAGAGGCAAAGAAAGATGGGAAAGGGTTGGACATCCAAAACCTCATTCTTCTTGTCTTCTGCACAATATAATCTTCCATTTATCACAAACATCCTTGGCTTTCTCTTCATTTATCGCTCATACTGATTCAAACACGAATTTCCCGCAAATATAAATCTTGTTTATTGAGTCGAAAGCTAAATTTGGCATCACCAAATTGGTGCCCTCTGTGGGAAATTTACAAAAAGTTGTGAAAAGAAAATATCCAGTGGAATCTAACTTCTGGTAAAAGGAAATGAGTGGAAGACGCCCCGATAGTCAAAAGACAAGAACTAGTAATGTCGAACTGCCTCCCGGGCTCCATGAAAACTGGGCACCGCTAGTGCCGGCTCCTCACAGCCAGCAACGGCAATAGGAACTTCCCAAAGACAAGCGGAGGCCCTCACTGAGGAAGTGCAGCGGTTGCAATAGCACAACCTGCCAACTCCCCAAGCCAGCCAGTCCCCAACGCGGCTTCTGCGCCAGATCCCCTTAGTGATGCAGCCGAAAGTTATATTCACCCCAAGTTAGCTCTATGGCCTGGGCAAGGCCTGAAGAGGCCGAGGTCGCCTGAGCCTCGGTGGCCCAGTAACCACCTGCAAAAGAGGAAGGTAAATCCACTAGTTCTTCAGGGTAAGACGGGTGCAACAAAGAAACGACCACATGACCTTAGAGGAGAACCTTCTAGCCGGAGGGAGGACCAAGGACCGTCCACCCCAACCAGGATGATCATCCCCCTCAACGTGCTGGCACAATATATCTTTGACCTTTTGAATAGCGACCAAAGTTTACTCAAACCAAAGCCCGTGAAAAGGCAGGTGAAGAGCGCAGATCAATCTAAATACTGTAGGTACCACAGGGCCGTGGGACATAGTATGGATGACTACCGGCATCTCAAGCGTGAGATCAAGCGGCTAATTGGGTGAGGATACTTGGGCGAACACATAGCAAATCGCCAAAGGCTGGACACGCAAGCTCGTTCCCTAGCGGACCTCGAAGCCCAAGCTCCACAGAACCAACCTCCCACTGAGGCCCGCATGCTCAGAAGTGGAGGTCTTGACACAGAGGGTTATGACAGACAGAGGCAAGGTCCCGTGAGTAAAGCCCATATTTGCTATCACTTGCCTGAGAAGCACTTTTCCCCTTCTCAAGCGAGCTCCTTCTCCTCGCCCGACACAGATACCAGCGGCCAGCTTAAACCCCATGTCACCGCCCTAACTATTACCATGGCAGTCGCAGGTGTTAAGATCCACAAGACCTTGGTGGATAGCGATAGCACCGTGAACGTTATTTATTGAAACGCCTTCCAACAAATGGAGATCGATCAAAAGGCCATCAAGCCTTGTGGAGCTAAACTTCAACGCTCACCGGAGATCAATTGGAGGCCAAGTATTAGATCACGCTCCCTATGGAAATAGGGGAAGAGGCGCGCACCACAAGAATTCTCATGGACTTCTTCATAGTGGACGCGCCCTCAGGTTACAATGCCATGCTAAGACGCCCCATCCTTTATAAGCTGAGGGCCACGACCTCCATATTCTACCTCACTATGGAGTTCCCCACCTAACAAGGGACTTCCATCATACGCAGTAGCCAGACAACCTTGCTCGGATCCAATCTGGAATACGTCACAGGCATCAAACCCCTCCTGGAAATTTACACCCTTGACCCAAGGGTTAGCGACCCCAGAGCGCAAACTCGCCCAGGTGATGAGCTCAAAACCATAAAGATGAGTGACACAACGCCAGAGGTTGAACTTAGAATCGGGGCAAAGCTGAAAGAACCAATGAGGACCTAGCTTGTCCAATTCTTGAAACAAAATCTAGACGTCTTCACGTGGGTCCATGAGGATATGGAGGGGATCGATCCAAAGCACGCCTACCACAAGCTCAATATCGATCCTAAGGCCAAACTTGTGAAGCAAAAGAGACGACCTCTCAACTGAAAATGGTACGAGGCCTTAGCCAAGGAGGTGGACAAGCTATTGGGGAACAAGTTCATAAAGGAAGCACTATATCCCACTATATCCTCAATGGGTAGCTAACCCAGTCCTGGTCAAGAAAGATGACGGGAGCTAGAGAATCTACATTGATTTCATAGACGTAAACAAAGTGTGTCCCAAAGATAGTTTTCCCTTGCCTAGAATAGACCAGATGGCCGATGCCACAGCTGGTCACGAGCTATTGAGCTTCATGGATGCTTATTCTGGTTATCACCAAATCCCTATGAACCTAGCTAATGAGGAGCACACCTCGTTCATTATTGACTAGGGGTTCTATTGCTACAAGATGATGCCATTCGGATTGAGAAATACCGGGGCTACTTACCAACGGCTGGTAAACTCCATGTTCAAGGACCAGCTTGGCAAAACTATGGAGGTTTGTATCGACAACATGCTCGTCAAAAACCTTCAAGCATAACAACACATCAAAGACCTCTCCCAAATGTTCCAAATCCTCAGAAGTTACAGGATGAAGCTCAACCCCAAGAAGTGTTGCTTCGGAGTAGCCTCTGTTGTGTGAATTTTAAATACTCACAAGCACACGAATCAATTGAAATATAGAAACGTGAGTAACAAGGTCGATCCCACGAGGAATGCAAAGATGAATATGAAAGTTTAATGTGGCCTTTCTTAGTTTATTTCTAGCTAGTTGAGAAAGTATAAGTTGTTTGACTTAAGACTAGGAATGAAATAAAAATAATTAAAGACAATAAGTTTGAACAAGTTTTTTATTAATGAAGAGAGAATTACTAAGGTTTTTGAATCCACCACGTTCGACAACATACTATCTAGGTATCTATTAATTCCTAAATTCAAGCAACAAGTCGAAATCAATCTATTGTTACCTATAGATTTAGCAATTAAGTTCGGTTTACACAATTCTAAAGCAGGTTCTTCTTTGCTTCTTTTACGGAACCATCTAAGCATTCATCGTATCAATTTAAAGAAAACAATGAATCGAAGATAATTACTTAACAGCCAAATTCAAGCATGGATTGATCAACCAAGTTTCTAACTATCAATAATACATGATATTAAAGATGAAAGATATATCGAATTGAGTAATTAAATAAGTAAGAACCATAAACGTTTCACACAAATGGAATTAATTTGATACCCAAAAAAATTACATTGTCAAAAGGGTTTCATCTTCAACCTTAGTACAAAAATGCTTAGAACATAATCAAAGTAAAGCAACAAAAATAGATAGAACCCGGCATATATTCAAGTACAAATCTATGAATTCTTCTATGAAAATGCCACTACTTTTTTCCTTGCTTCCTCACTCCTTTCTCTTGTGTAGTGCTCTCCAAAAACTTGTCTTTGAATGACCACAAGAATGCTCTTTATATAGAGGAAATCTAACAACTTTCTTCTTGCAACTTTCCTCATGGCAGGCTAGTTCCAGCAATTCTGATGCAACTTGTAGCCGTAATTTATTGGTTATATTCATCTAATTTGGACTTGTCACAAACATAAAAGTTCTGTATTAATGAGTTACGACGTGCTGGAAAAAATATCAGGCCAATTGGGATTTTGTAGGCCGAGATATGTCCAAAATAGTCAGCGCTCCCCACTTGTCCAGCAGCCATCAGGTGAATGCATCAACTTTCAAATTGTAGGCGACTTTTTAGGCTCTTTGGTCCAGATGCAGAATCGGATGATAAAATAGGATATTTAAATCTTCAACTTGGATTTTTAATGGAGCAAGAATCACAAGATTTGGATAACTATAGCTCAACATATCCATGAAAAACCAACAGCAGACAGACAGAAAGTTTGACTGTCAAACTGTTCTGGTTCTCTCCTTTTGGCCGTCTTTTGGTCGACCTACGTTCTGAATCTGGGAAAGTGATAAAGATGAATATTGTAGATATATCACTTAAATTCATTCTCCAACTTGGATCACACCAATCCAATATCTATAACTACAGATATGATCAAAATAGTGAAGGCTGCCCACTAGTCAACATCTTATCTTGATAAGAACACAGTTTGAAACTTGATGATGACTTTTGACTACTTTGTGAACCGAATTTGAATCTGGTCATAGGGGATGATTTTGTGCGTATTTAAGTTATATTTCCAATCCCACTTGAATCATCTTCATTGGACCTCTAGAACTCAATTTATCACGGTTTCTTCGACGCTTGCCCACAGTCGACATAATTGTTGAACATCCATGAACTTTCAACACTTGTAATATAAAAATACATCAATAAGTACCATTTTTTCATGTACGATACTTGCCAATATGCATGTGAATACATACTTTAACTAATTACTTTTTAGGACATTTGTTCATACAAAATGAACTTGTAGCATGAATATCGATTTGCCTCAACAAAATGGCTGGATTACTATCAAATGAACGTATAGTGCCTTATAAATTATATATCAAAGATGCAAATTTTGACACAAATCACACCCCCAACCTAGATTTTTCTAGTCCTCGAGCAAAACATATAGAGATGCATTCTCAAAAAAAAATCAATATTCATTTCAGATGTCACACAACATAGGTTTAGCACATAATTTGATGGAAAGACTTCCAAAAATGAAATATTTTCAAGAAGAAGATTTTTGTTCTCATCTTATCCAATGCCCAATTTCTTTGTAAATGTCATCTAGCCCATTCTAGGCCCTAGTCAAAACTTGAATTCAAATAAAGAGTTGAGTTACTAAAAAGGTGTACATAAGCAATCTAACCCAAAATGCTTTAATAGTAACTCACTTCACTCGTGAATTGCACTTTTAACCCCGTCTAATCAAACCCCCCCACCTTTTTTTTTTTTTTTTTACACAATTGGGTGTAAATGAGTGAAGATGGGGAGAAAAATTAGATAGCCAATGGTTTAATATCACTATGTTGATTTCCGAATTTTGTTGGTTTCAGCTTCAAAGTTCTAATTGGGTAAGTCAAACCTCAAAAGTATATCATATATCAAAGACATAGTCAAGCTTGTTTTCATTTTTCATTTTTTATTTTTTTTTCATTTTTTTCTGAGATAACAATGTTGTACATTTCGACCGGTAGGTAGTTCACGCTCAAATTACCAAAGGCAGCCTTCTTCCTTGAACTATCTTCTCCTACACATTGGTGATGCATAGGGCCAGATTATTCAAGACTAGCTCTTCCTCTTTTAGGGTTGGCAACTTTTTCCTACGGGTTCTTTCCTTTTCTTCTTTTTTTCTTTTTTTTTTTGTGTGTATACATGTGTGTGTGTGTGTATATATATATATATATTTTTTGGAGCTTAACTTGCCTAAGGTCAATGTCCAATTCCAACTCATCTACTGTGGCCAATTCTATTTCGGAATTCACATACCAATACCAAACCATTGGGTGTCTAATTTTTCAATTTCATTGATTTTGGTTATCCTATATCTCTCCATCTTCTTGTTCTTCTCTCTCTCTCTCTTTTTTTTTTTCAATCTAAAAGGACATGGCTATGTCAAGTAAGGCTGAGATGGCATTAGCTATGGTATACTCCAGAAACCCTTACTCAACTACATGATCAAATTCAAGTCCAAAACAAAATTTGAACGGGCCAAATGCCAAAGTACGAAAGAATCTAACATGGATAAGTTGAAAACTTCATTTATTATTTTTCCCCTTTTTTTCTCAAAACCAAAGATTTATCATTAGAAAGCACTTGAGTTTCATCCTAATTTTTTTTCAAAATTTTGATAATGTTTTTATGCGTGGTACTAAAATATCAAAAACCTAATACTAATGCATGTGGATTCTAATACATATAGATAGATGAGAATACAAGAAATAAAATATACTAAGTATACAAAAGTAAAGGAAAGATCACACCTGATTGTTGCAATGTTGATGAGGTTAGTCAGGCTAACCCTGAAGAACAGGATCTTCCAAAAGAAGTTCTTCCCTTTGCAATGTCTCGATGTCTAAGAATGGTTTTAACCTTTATCCGTTGCCTTTGAAGACATCACCATTTTTTGAATTCTCAATTTCAACAGCTCCATGAGGATAGATAGCATGAACAACAAAAGGACCAGACCATCGAGATCGTAGCTTTCCAGGAAATAGCTGCAAACGAGAGTTAAATAAAAGAACCTTTTGACCTGGAGAAAAAGATCTTCTCAAAATGCATTTATCATGGAAAATCTTCATTTTCTCCTTATAATTTCTTTGCACCATCATAAGCATCATTTCTAAGTTCTTCTAACTCATTCAATTGGAGTTTCCTTTCATGACCTGCCTTGCTTAAAGAAAAATCCAAGTTCTTAATAGCCCAATATGCTTTGTGTTCTAACTCGGCAGGTAAGTGACATGATTTTCCAAAGACAAGTCTATAAGGAGACATTCCAATAGGGGTTTTAAAAGCAGTACGGTAAGCCCACAATGCATCAGAAAGTTTTAAAGACCAATCCTTTCTTGTTGGGTTAACCGTTTTTTCAAGAATGTGCCTAATTTCCCTATTTGAAATTTCAGCTTGACCATTTGTTTGTGGATGATAGGGAGTAGAAAGTCTATATGTAATCCCATATTTCTTCATTAGTTGTTCAAAATATCTATTACAAAAATGTTTCCCACCATCACTAATAATAGCACGTGCTGTACCAAATCTAGAAAAAATGTTTTCTTTCAAAAATTTCACCACAACTTTATGGTCATTTGTCTTACATGCAATTGCTTCTACCCATTTGGACACATAATCAACAGCAACTAAAATGTATGAATTGCCAAAAGAAATAGGAAAGGGACCTATGAAATCAATACCCCAAACATCAAATAATTCAACAACAAGAATAGGGTTCAAAGGCATCATGTTTCGGCGAGAAATGTTTCCTAATCTTTGACATCGATCACATGAAGTACAATACAAATATGTGTCTTTGAAAAGAGTTGGCCAGTAAAATCCACATTTCAAAATCTTTGCAGTAGTTTTCATTAATGAAAAATGCCCACCACATGCATGGTCATGATGAAAAGAAATCACATTTTGTTGTTCACTTTCAGGTATGCATCTCCTAATGATTTGATCAGGGCAATATTTGAACAGATAGGGATCATCCCAAAAGAATTTCTTTACTTTAGTCAAAAATTTGATTTTATCATTTCGACTCCAATGACTAGGTATATGACCAGTGATAAGATAATTGACAATATCAGCATACCAAGGTGCTTGAGACACATAAAAGAGCTGTTCATCTGGGAATGTTTCATTTATAGGTAATCACTCATCAATAGATTCCACTATCAGCCTAGACAAGTGATCAGCTACAACATTTTCAGCATTTCTTATCACAAATTTCTAAATCAAATTCTTGCAACAACAAAATCCAATGAATTAAGTGAGGCTTAGCATCTTTCTTTGAAAGAAGGTATTTCAATGCAGCATGATCTGTGTAAATTGTGAGTTTTGAACCAATCAAGTAAGATCGAAACTTGTCTAGAGTAAACACAACAGCAAGTAGTTTTTTTTCAGTAGTGGAGTAATTAAGTTGCGCATCATTGAGAGTTTTACTTGCATAAAAGATCACATAAGGCATCTTGTTCACACGTTGTCCTAAAACAGCACCAATGGCATAGTCAGATGCATCACACATGATTTCAAAAGGGATGTTCCAATCTGGTGGCTTAATAATTGGTGCAGAGGTCAACAAATTTTTAAGTTTCTCAAAAGCTTCAAAACAAGATTCATCAAAGACAAAAGGTGCATCTTTTGATAGCAGGTTACACAAAGGCCTAGAGATTTTACTAAAATCTTTGATAAACTGACGATAAAATCCAGCATGGCCTAAAAATGATCGAATTTCCTTTATTGTTCGTGGAGGTAGAAGGCTAGCAATTAGATCAATCTTAGACTTGTCAACCTCAATTCTCTCTTTGAAACAATATGACCCAAAACAATTCCCTTTTTAACTATAAAATGATATTTCTCCTAATTCAACACAAGATTTTTCTCTTTGCACCTCTCTAAGACTAAAGTCAAATCGTGTAAACACTCTTCAAAACTAGATCCAAACACTAAAAAGTCATCATAAATATTTCAAGAAAATGTTCCACCATATCAGAAAAATACTTATCATGCATCGTTGAAATGTAGCAGGTGCATTACATAAGCCAAAGGGCATGCGCCGATAAGCAAATGTACCAAAAGGACAGGTAAAGGTGGTTTTCTCTTGATCTTCAAGTGCTATTAGGATTTGGTTATAACCAGAATAACCATCAAGGAAACAATAATAAGCATGTCCGGTTAACCTTTCTAACATTTGGTCAATGAAAGGAAGTGGAAAATGATCTTTCCTAGTGACGGCATTTAACTTTCTATAATCAATACAAACACGCCAACCAGTTTGCACTCGAGTAGGAATAGGTTCATCAGCATCATTTTTCACAACTGTTATGCCAGATTTCTTTGGAACAACTTGAACAAGACTAACCCATGAACTATCAGAAATGGATAAATCACTCCTACATCTAAGAGTTTGATCACTTTAGCTCTAACAACTTCTTTCATATTGGGATTTAGTCGTCTTTGAAATTCACGTGTAGGTTTGATATTTTCTTCCAAATGAATTCTATGTAGGCAAACTGACGGACTGATACCCTTGATATCTGAAATCGTCCACCCTATAGCTTCTTTATGATCCTTAAGGACATCCATCAATTTACCTTCCTGTTCATTATCTAAGTCAGAGGCTATGATCACTGGCAATGTCTCAGATGGTCCTAAGAATGCATACTTCAAGGTCTCAGGTAATGGTTTCAGCTCAAACTTTGGTAACTCAACAGATAATTGTTTAGGCTCTAAATTCCCAAGAGGTTCAATTTTGGCTCTCCATTTATCAGTATCTATTAGTGGGGCAGATTCTAGTAAAGAATTCACTTCACTAATTGAAGCCTCAATATCTATGTGCATGTCAAATTGAGTGAGATATTTTTCAAAATGATCTTGTTCATCAATTTGAGAGAAGAAATCATCACTCTCGATCATGTTCACTTCACACAAGTCATCAATTTCAACAAATTTATTAGCAACATTAAAAATGTTCAACTCAACAGTCATATTTCCAAATGATATTTTCATGACACCATTACGACAATTGATGATTGCATTAGAAGTTGCTAAGAATGGTCTACCGAAAATGATAGGAATTGTATCACTCTTATTTCCAATGGGTTGAGTATCAAGAACAACAAAATCTACTGGAAAATAGAATTTATCAACTTTGATCAGCACATCTTCCACTATTTCCCGAGGAATTTTGATAGACCTATCTGCACGCTGGAGAGTCATAGTGGTTGGTTTCAATTCTCCTAGACCAAGTTGCTTGTAAACAGAGTATGGTAAAAGATTCACACTGGCTCCTAAATCAAGTAAAGCTCTATCTATCGTATGTTCACCAATGACACAGGAAATTGTTGGACAACCAAGATCTTTATACTTGATAGGTTTCCGATGTTGGATTATAGAGCTCACATGTTCTGTTAAAAATGCCTTTTTTGGAACATTAGATTTTCTTTTAACAGTACAAAGATCTTTCAAGAATTTTGCATAAGCAGGCACCTGTTTTATAGCATCGAGAAATGGAATGTTAACACTAACTTGCTTAAATACCTCAAAAATATCATTGTATTGGGCACCTTTCTTATTAGGAACAAGTCTTTCAGGAAATGGAGCTTTTGGAATGAAATTTGAGGGCTGATTGTCATTTTCAATTGATTCTTTGGGTTTTGAACTTTCAGACCAACTCATGTCACTTTCTTTCTCAACTTGAGGTAGATAATCAGGTTTGGTTATGTTTTTTCCCGACCTAAGAGTGGTTATGAATTTAACCTCTTTGTTGGAATTTGATGATCCTACCTCGTATTGACCTTTGGCATTGGGAACGGGTTGACTTGGAAACTTTCCTTTTTCTCTTCTGCTACGGTAGTAGCCAGTTGTCTTATTTGTATTTCAAGTTTCAAAATGGACTGTTGGGTTGATTGCATAAATTGCTGTAAGGTATCGTCTAGAGAAGGTTTCTTTTGAATTGGTGCATAATTTTGATGAACATTTTGACGATAAGATGAATTAAAGTGGGCAGAGTTTTGATTTGGAATATTAAACTGATGCCCTCCTTGAATTATCAAAGGCAGTTGTTGCTTCCATGAGAAATTGGGATGGTTTTCTCCAATTTAGATTATATGTCGCAGAAAATGGACTATCAGATGATCTACCATAAGAATGAAGTACATTAGCCTGTCTAGGAAAAGCTCCTTGATAGGTAGAAAATAGAGGGCATGATTGAACAAGATGGGAAGAATTTTGACATAGGGCACACACTTCGTTCCTATTTATGGATTGACTCAAGAATAATGCTTCAACTTTCCTATTCAGATTGGACAAAGTAGTTTTCACATCTATATCATCTTTCACCTCATAAATTCCACCTCTCTTAGGTCCACTAGGTTTTGCTCTAGAATCCAAACAATTCCATTGTTGAGAATTAACAGCCAATGACTCAATAGCCTTCCACGCTTCTTGCCCTTGGAGATGTAAAAATTCTCCTCCATGCATAGATTGTATCATTTGACGATTTGATGGAGTCAAGCCATCATAAAAATATTTCACAAATCTCTATATTTCAAAACCATGATGGGGACATTTTAAAATCAAATCATTGAATCTCTCCCAACAATCATAAAATTCTTCACCTTCTTTTTGAGAAAATTCAGAAATTTCCCTCCTAAGGTGGTCAGTTTTTGACATTGGGAAAAATTGTGACAAAAATTTGTTAACAAGTTGATCCCAACAAGTAATTGTTCCCGCAGGGAGAGAATTTAACCAAGCTTTTGCTTTATCCTTGAGAGAAAATGGAAAAAGTCTAAGTCGAACCGACTCATCGGAGAAGTTTTGAAAACGAAAAGTTGAACAGATTTCTAGAAATTCCTTAACGTGCATGTATGGATCCTCCCTCTCTAAACCATAAAAAGATGGTAAAAGTTGAATTACAGATGGTTTGAGCTCAAAATGGGTTGCATTAGTTTGTGGCAAGACTATACAAGACGGAGAATTACTTGAGACGGGAGAGAAGTACTCAAGAAGGGTTTTCTCTTACTCTTGTGGATTTTCTAGATTTCTAGGATTATCAGTATGCTCATCCATGTTTACTAATGGTTTAACTTGAATATCACTTAAAGAGAAACTTCTTCTAACCAAACGATTATTTAAATTTCACCCCCAAGTTTGCATAAAAAGATTAACTATCCTATATTTTTTTCTAAAGTGTTGTAAAATTGAATAACGCTCAACTGACCAGGCTTCCAGGTAATTGGACAGGCCGTAATTGGCCCAATTAAAAACCAATTTCCTTAGCCTTGTTGACAAAGCCTTCCCAATATTGCAAATATTCAAGATCACAACAAATTTTTTATTTTTCCTAAGGTCTTTAATGAGAAAAAGCAATCCTAATACTATTATGAAAACAAAGACTTACAATTATATGAAGTAACAAATATGAAAAGCAAAAAAAAAAAGTTATGAGAAAATAAAATGAAACAAAGAAATATACCACATAAGTCACGTAGGAGAAATTACTAAAAGAAGAGAAAGAAGGCACCCGGTTTAAATTTGCTTCTATCGTGTCCTTGATTCTTCGATGAGCCTTTTCCTTTGACGTTGTATGCTCAATCCAAGTGACCTTGATTTCCTACTAGAAGACACAAAAAGATAAACTATTACACAAGGAAAATGAAAAACAAATAAGCACTAAGTTATAACTAGTCAAGAGCAAAACTAGATAGGATTAAATTAACTTTCAAATAGCATTCCTCGGCAACGGCGCCAAAAACTTGTTGTGTCAATTTTAAATACTCGCATGCGCACGAATCGATTGAAATATAGAAACATGAGTAACGAGGTCGATCCCACGAGGAATGCAAAGATGAATATGAAAGTTTAATGTGGCCTTTCTTAGTTTATTTCTAGCTAGTTGAGAAAGTATAAGTTGTTTGACTTAAGACTAGGAATGAAATAAAAATAATTAAAGACAATAAGTTTGAACAAGTTTTTTATTAATGAAGAGAGAATTACTAAGGTTTTTGAATCCACCACGTTCGACAACATACTATCTAGGTATCTATTAATTCCTAAATTCAAGCAACAAGTCGAAATCAATCTATTGTTACCTATAGATTTAGCAATTAAGTTCGGTTTACACAATTCTAAAGCAGGTTCTTCTTTGCTTCTTTTAC
>CAVNYN010202988.1:0-25080 GCA_963692815.1 Nyctanthes arbor-tristis | reverse complement strand
TTATTTATTTTATATATTTTCAACAATTACCACACAACTCGTGAACATCAATTGCACAAATAACCCTACCGCCGACGCTAAATTTGCAATTTTACCCATAGTGTCAATAAAGGGACAATGAGTTTTAGTGGACGTAAGCAACTACCACACCAAACACAAGCTTTATAAAAAGCACGCCAAAGGCTCAAGTTGTTATTGGGGTAGAAGCCAAAGGCTCAAGTTTCTGTTGGGGTAGAAGAATGCTGATTGAAAATATAAAGTTGTATAGTATAAATGATCCTATATAGATTTAGCAAACCAATATATGTTCAAGTAAGTTAAATGTGAGCCTAGAAACGTCTATCGATAGATTGGTTGATAAACAAATGATGAATACAAGAGTTATAAATGTGAAAATTAAACCCTTTAGGAAAACCATAGGCACTCATGCCACAGGGGAAGAAACAATCCACTTATAAAACCAACAAAGAGTATGTGATGAGTACAAAAAACTAATCCAACCCTCTGGCCCCCTTCCCGGTTGTGGTTGTGACAATTGTGACACAACGACAAGTGTTGTATGTCTAGTAACTAAAATGAGCTTTGTGTAATTAACAATGGCGGTGGTGGATGGGACAATAAAAGTAGCCACCGGAGAAAATTTAAGAGTTTGTGACCATGTTGCGCAGAGTTGTGCACATACTGGGAAAAAGGTATTAAACAGACATCATAACATGATATTATTGGTCGTGATGGTGGTTAATTTAATTTGTGACTAATGTTGCACCGGTCGCCCAACACACATGATGGTGTGTTGACACACAGTCCTTTAGACATCATAAATAGTGTCTAAAAAACATCATAGAATGTACCAATATCGCATTGCAATGTTGGGATGATACATGGTCGTCGTATGGCTTCATCATGACTTAGCAGTGTGGTACAGGACTATTGTAGGGTTCCAGGGTCAAAGAGGAGAGAATTTTTCTTTTCCTTTTTTTTTTTTTTTAATATAAGGGAAGAGTTGTAATGTGGTACAGTAAAAACGTCAATATAGTTGGGGTCAAAAAAATTATTATTTTAGAGCGGGTATTGACTTACTGATAAAAACTTAATAAATTTTAATGATAACAACTCGGTTATATATAATTATAACAACTCGATTGTGTAAGTTTGAGGGAAATATAAAATAAAATAAACTCCATTATTATATATATTATGCCGCGCCAGACCTATGGTCAACAGGGCCCCAAGCAGACTTAAAAAATTAGGCCCTCATACAGTATAGCGAATGATTTTCTTTTGAAAATTTTACATATAAGTAGTAACATTTGTAACAAATCTGATAAATACTCTCAATTGAAACTATTTTGATCTTTATAGTAGTTATTGAAAACAAATTGTAAAAATACTTACATTAATAATATTTTAGAAAAAATTTTTAAAAAAAACTAAAAATGTTAAACAAATTACAAAAAAATAATAATAATCAATTCAAATACTAAAAATTAGACTCATATCTTAATTAAAACTCTCACATTCTCTTGCATCTCAAATTATCATCAGTTAAAATCGTCCTCTCCACCTCCTCAAACAGACAAACACCACATCGACTTCGACACCAAAAGCAGAATCTAAACAAGAAAAACTTCTAATAATTTCATACAAACAATATGGGGAAGAGTATCGCACCACGTCAACTTCAACGCCATTTTTTATTTTATTATTATTATTTTTCTTTCTATCCTTGTAACAGTCCATTTGTGTATATTTGTGTATAATAATCCTTAATTTGAAGGTTTCGTCTCTCTATTGATTTTTCCTCCTTTGGATTCTGCAGCGTAAATCGATGAAAGCGCCCAAACTTGGTAACATTGGTAATGATAGTGTCGGAAATTTCTTAATTCAATGGTATAAGTGCTTAGTATTGTAATGTGTAATAAATTACACAATATAATGTGTAATAAATTACATGGTAATAGACTAAATTACATGAGTCGAAAAAAAAGTGACACAATGTACTAATAATATATCATAAATAATGACATAATGTAATGTGTAATAAATTATACAGTAATGTCCACTGTGTAATAAATTACATGATAATGTAATAAATTATATGGGTTAGAAAAAGAATTATACAATGTATTAATAATATATCATGAATAATGACACAATGTAATGTGTAATAAATTACATAGTAATGTAGTGAATTACATTGGTCAAAAAAGAAATGAACAAGCAGATTATATATAATAATTCAAAGAATAGAAGTTTTTGCTCTTTTGATTCTGCTCTTGGTGTTGAAGTCAACGTCGTGTTTGAAGATATAGGAGAGGGCGATTGTAACTGACGATAATTAGAGATGAAAGGGAATGAGAGAGTTTTAATTAAGGTAGGAGTATTATTTTAAGTATGTGCATTAAAATTACATGGTAATATAATAAATTACATTGGTCGAAAAAAATGACACAATGTATCAACAATATATCATAAATGATGACACATTGTAATGTGTAATAAATTACACGGTAATGTATATTGTGTAATAAATAATATGGTAATGTAGTAAATTATATGGGTCGGAAAAAGAATGACCCAATGTTCAACAATATATCATCAATGATGATATAATGTAATGTGTAATAAATTACATAGTAATGCAATAAATTACATTAGTCGAAAAAGGAATGAAAAAACAGATTATATATAATAATTCAAAGAATAGAAGTTTTTCCCCCTTTGATTCTGCTCTCGGTGTTGAAGAAGTCAACGCGGTGTTTGACGAGACGGGAGATGATGGTTGTAACTGATGATAATTAGTGATGAAAGAGAATGAGGGAGCTTTAATTAAGGCATGAGTTTTATTTTTAGTATGTGCATTAATTTTTTTTTTTTGTATTTTGTTTAATATTTTCTAGCTTTTTTAATTTTTTCCAAAATATTATTAATGTAAATATTGTCGCAATTTGTTTTCAATAACTACTACAAAGACCAAAATAGTTACAATTGAGAGTATTAATCAAATTATAATGATCAATGGGTGGGTTTAGGCTAATTATCACTTTTTTCCTCTCAAATTCTGAGCTAAACATAGAACTGAAAAACAAAACGCTAATTATTATTTGGGAAAGCATTTATTTTTTATTTAGGATTTTGGGTGTAATTTGATTTTTGGGGCCCGAAATTTACTTTGGATTCTGGTAATTACATTGGTTTTTATTTATTGGATCTAATTATCAAGTTTAGATTTAAGGGCCCTAATTTTATTTCACTTGAACTTGAGCTAAATTAATCGGTTTCCATTTTTCAAAGAATGGGGCACAAATTTTTTTGAGGGAAAAAAACTGAAAATAGGCCCTTTTGATTTTTGGGCCCTAAGCTGGTGCTTGTTGCTTATATACCCAGGTCCGGCCCTTATGGAGACACTGTGATCTTAATTATTTTCACACCAGATACCTTTTCCTTGTTACTATTTTTGAATTTTTAAAATGTTGAAAACTTATTAATTTATATCTTTGAAAACCTACCTCCTATCTAATATTGAATTGCTTATATGCTGTAATAATTTATTTCTAAGTTATCACAATACACAAATAATTCAGTAGGGTGGATAATAAATCACATGAGATGGATAGAATATTTAGTATTATTCTCGAAACTATTATCCTAGTATTGTCAACTGTCATCAATACGGTAACACATGGTCGCTAAATACTTTCTATCAATTGGATTCCCAGCCTTCATTTTCAATGTCGTGGTTCACCAATCTATTATAAATTCATTCATGAGGTCTCTTATGACATTTGTACCCTCGCTTTTCAAATAAAAGCAAAAAATGTAAAAAATAGTAAAAATAATAAAAATAAAATTTTCCTCATCTATCTAGCTAGTTACTATTCTACCCCCACCCCAACTTGACCGAAAAATGATAAAAACCTGCAACTTTTTTTTTTGGGGAGAAACCCTCAATTTTCCTATCATTTCTAACATTAGTAGGATAAGCAAGTAATAGAATATAGGTCTCTTTTTTTGCTATCAAAAATGATCACTGGAATTTGTCATTTATAATGAGTTGAGGACGTTGGTAGGTAACTAGGTAAGTATGGTGGAAAGAAATTATTTTCTATTTTTCCTTTTTTATAATTTTTTTATTTTTTAATTATTTTTTTCTTTTGTTTAGAAAGTAAAGGTTATTAAAGAAACTGAAGTAAGGGGTATAAATGTCAATTTCATAGGAAAAGAAACCTTATATGTAAATTTATAAAAGGTTCATAACGGTATAATTTATTTGCTAAATTGCATTAAAGATTCTTAATGTTTAACTTTTATTGTAATCAAATCCTCAACTTTTTCTATTTTTTCCCTTTTAACCTTCCATCCATAATACATTATGCCCATAATGATAATTTTTGCTAAAAGAGCTTCTTTACATAATTGTCTAAAAACTTGTATAACCCTGTCGAATTTAAATAAGTAAAAACTGACAAATAAAAAAATTTTAAAATTTGTTCTTAATTTTAGAACTTGCTAACATAATATTTAAATACAGCTCGTTATCTATAAATCAAGTGGGTTGATTATCGAAAACAAGTGTTAAAAGTGTGAAGAAAAAATAGAGGGTTTAAATGTAGTAATACATCAAGATTAAGCCCTTTCACTATAATAAAAATGTGATGCACCGCATAAAAACTATAATACCAATATAATTAGCCTTTGTGAAAAGATATGGACATAAAACAATGAAAAAAGAATGGGATCTAACTAATACAATGAGTAAGAGTTGGGAGCTTATGTGATATTTCCCCATACGGTAATTTTCCTTCAACAATGTATTTACTTGAAATGGTGCGTAATGATCTCTCTCAACAGTCAACCCCGCGCAGTATATCCCATCTTCACTGGCCCATATCTTTCAATTCTCTCCCAGACCAAAGTTTTCCGGTTTTTCATCGTGAATTGGTTCCCTATCACCCCAAAGAAACTTTTACATGTTAATCTACAGCTCAATAGCATAAAAAGGAGCAGTCAATTTTTAGTTAGTGATAATGCTAAAAGCCATACAGATTCTTGGTTCATCTTCTTCTGGGTTTGTTTCCCTTTCTCACAGATTGAAGAGGAAGCCACGGACAAATTGTGACCTCCATTTCTTGTCAAGAAAACCCGTAAAAGAACGACTTTATCATCTTCAATATCAGAAGCACCTCCTTTTGCTCTTCGGGTTCGTAAAGGTCGCGCCTCTGTAGCTTCACAGATGTCCCACATTCATTCCGACTCAAACGCATACGATGCTTCATCTTCTTCATCGTCGTCTTCTTCTTCTACCTCTACATCAGTTCAATCGACTGTGAGAAATTCTGTTCTTTGTAATTTCTTGGTGTTAATTAATGGGTTTGTTTTCATGTCTTGATTTACATTAGTGAAATCCTCATTTAGATGGATTATTTTCAATTTGTGGTTTGTCGGCGGCTGGGCGCTGTGGTCAAATAGGTACATGTTGTCCCCGTAATCGCATGATTAGATTATTGGTTCTTTGCTGTTTGTATGATGTTTAAGAGTTTTACTATTGGGAATTCTTTGGTAATGCTATGAGTTCTCATTTCCCTTTTCCTGTTTCTTTATGATCAAATTCAACGAATTGGTGAAACTTCCATTTTCTGGTTTTCTTACATATCAATATGTTTTCTTCTCCAAATTCATAGCAGGATAGTATTGAATTGGGAATTTTAATGCGCAAATTTCTAGGCAAATAAACGAGGTTGATCAGTGTCAATTATCTGAACTTCGATTATGATATCTCCTACATTTGGAGAATAACAGTGCTGGTTTTTTCTAGCAGAAAGAAATTGTGTGGCATAAAACTAGTATACTTCTTAATATTGTCTCAGTATATTTAAAATTAGAAAATGTCTTTGGAAAGAATACATCATATGGGAATACCACAGACCACGTGACAAGTCTCATAAATATTTGATGAAGTATGCTGAGATGACAAATTGAATCTGGCAGAAAACGCAAGTCTAAGTTCCAACATAGATGCTACACTTGTTTGCCATCAATAAATGGCATTACAGTAGAACGTCTTTGAAATGTCATATAGAAGCTTGTTAGATTTCTGTAACTGATAATATGCACCTGCAACCATTCAATAGTACACAGTCTATAGGAGTTTGATTTCCTAATCAGCCAGTAAGATTTATCTGTTTCCCTGGACTGTGAAGGGATATGCCATCTGTTTCAGTAGTCTTTTCTAAAAGGCTCATATAGATAGTTGTAGTGAGCTATGGTGTATAATATGTGAAGATAACTGAAATATGATATGGCAGCTTATACTAAAGAGTCATTGTTTTTGGACATTTGAATGATATTGTCATTTCTAATTACCTTCCCCTTTGGTCAAAAATAAAAGTCGGGGTTAAAACATAAATCGGGATGTTCTCATAATGAACTGAGCAGATCTATTGTTTTCCGTAAGCAATTGCTCCCGAGCCTAATTTCTTAATATCATGCATGTTGCGTGCTTTTTGATTAGCAAGATCTCTTATGCATGATCAAAGAAAATTCCTGTGGTGGCTGTTATTGACTATTGTGCATCTGGTAATATGCACTTTACAGTTAAATTAGCAGAAAATATAGGTTATTAACAGGATGACAGTGATACGGGATTGTTATATTGTCTTGACTGCAGTATCTATTGTTTGCAAGGGTGTGTTCTTTCTCCTATTTCGTTTCTTTTGCTTTCCTTTTTTCTTCTTGGCTTCATAGATGAGTCTATTTGTACGAATAATGTGCGGTGTGGGATGCATTCGTCCTTTTGTCACTCAGTTTCCGTCTTTTCTCTTTTAACTTGTATTTGTCTCTAAAAATTTCCAGGGAAGTATTCGTAAGATCAATTTTTGCCAGACTTGTGGTGGCCGGACAAAGCATGAGATACCAGATGGGGAGGAGAAGATGAGGGCTATTTGCACATCTTGTGGGAAAGTTAGTTATGAGAACCCAAAGATGGTATGATATTCTAATGACAGTGGAAAATCCGTGCAGGGAATTACATCCATATTATTATGAGTCTATTGCCTCCTCACCTAAATTTTACATAGTTGCTACGGTTCCTAGACTTTGCTTTTTTTGTGAAATTGCTTTGCATTTATCAAAGTGGTTCTGTGGCAAAGAAGTGCTGAGAGTAAAAGAAACATCATGCTAAAGAAATATGAACATTTTCCCTCTTCTTTCTCTCCTATCTAGGGAAGGAGGAAAGGAAGGCGGAGGAATGTAGATATGAAAGAACTAAGAACTCTTATGGGGGTATCCTGAACCATAATATATTAAGTAACCCGTGAAATGAGAATTATTTTTGGAAGATTCTATACTTGGTAATTTAGAATTATTTTGTTAAAATCCTCAAAAAAATGATTAATTAAAAAGAAAGTAATAACGCTATTTGACGAATTTGTATAATGAAAACACTATTTAGTGAATCCACATAGACACAATAATATTTGTTAACCAAGAGACTCTTTTTTTTTTTTTTGGTATTCATATTTGAGAATATTAGTAAATATTTTAAATTAAATAGGTTTGCGCACCACACGTGAATTATTTATGGATTGAATATAATTCATATTAATTAAAAGATAAAAGTATTGAGGAAGTCAAATGGACTTCTACACTCTTTAATGAAAACATGGAAGCACGTTAACATTTGTTACGAAATAAATTAAATTAATTAAGTGTTCATCTTTTTAAGCATTTTAGAGATCATTTATGTATTCTAACAAGTAGATATAAAAATATGAGAGTTAGACGCCACATACTTGAATTACTGAGATATCTAGTGTAGTAATTGATAGATACATGTATAGTCTTAAATATAGCTAAAAAATTCTAATCTTAATTTTGTACATAATTAACTAGTTAGCGGACTTATTTTGATGGTATATGAGTTTTAATAACTTTAGAAGAGGACTTATTTTGATGGTATATGAGTTTTAATAACTTTAGAAAATAACGATTTGCCAGTAACTTTGTTGAATTTTTCTGTTCATGATTTTAAGTGATATCAAGACTTATTGGCAAAAATCATTCTTCTTTTTAATCAAAATGAGAGCAAGTAAATAGGGTAAAAAGCAACTTGACAAAAAAGCAAACTTGACATATTTTGAAGACTTACAAATTTTAGAAGTAATGTGCATTGCATAGTCACTTTGACTAGTAAATTGAGGTGCCCTCAAGTTGGATTCAATAAATTTTACAAATCAATATAATTAAGGAGTACCAACTAAGATTTTAAGGGATTCCATTTGATTTTGGTGTTATCAAAGTATCCTCAACTTTGATATTAAGCAATTTCATTAATTAATGGATTTACAAAGATCATGCCGATTTCAAATAAAAAGTTTCCTTACCAGACTTTTTATCCAGTCCAACCTCATGGGATTATTATGGAGTACGTGGAATTCCTTTTAAATCCATAATAAAATCCAAGAGAATTCATAATATGTTTAAATTCACTTAAATGCAATGTTAATTTGTAGTGTCTCATTTAGATGAATTTATTTGGATTTTAATTAAGAGTCTTGCATCACCGGTAAGAGGTTAATTTTTGTTGCTTCCAGGCCAGCATGACTTTGAATTATATATCCAATTATAATTGGCTCCAATTGTAATTAGATGTCAAACAAACCTGAATAAGCAAGTCTAGAGTGGACATAAATGATGCACTATTCAGAATAGTTTATTCTGGCTTTCAATAAATGGGAGCTATAACATTACTAAAAGTATTATCTTAAAATTGTTTCTGGTAGACACCTGAACCTTATGTGCATCCGATTGGCATGCTGATGGTTCCATGATTTGATTGTAGATAAATGCAATTAAAACATAATTTTAATTCATTTAAAAATGTCTACAATTGTGGTTCAAACAAGTATCACAGTGGTTAGATTTTCACGTTCCGGGTAGGAGGTCTCGGGTTTGAACCACACCTACCCCTCCCTTTATTTGCCCTCCCCTCCTCTCCCGTCCCCTATCTCCCCTTGTATTTATATAAAATAGATAAATTAAAAGAAAAAAAGGGTCTAGAATTTTACACTTAAAGGAGACTTGTCAGAAAGATAATGCAATTCTTATTTTGATTTTGAGTGATCACTGGAAGGCTTTGCAAATTATAGTTGGAATAACAATAATTTGGTCTAAGGATTTTATATTTGTTTAAGAATATAAATCTTCTTACAGAATAATTATGATGTCCTTAAACATTAGCTTCTCAATTGAAGAGCAAAGCTTTTCATCAACATTAATTATGCTACCTTTTATAATGTGAATAACAGGTTGTAGGTTGCCTCATCGAGCATGAAAACAAGATACTACTGTGCAAGCGGAAGATTCAACCATCATATGGCCTATGGTATGCATTTACTCAGTCCACTTTCACTTTGAAAAGGATAACTTATCAGGCCATCAACCCGTAGTTGCCAAATTTTTTTCCTTCAAGACACTGCTAGTTCTTTTCACTCATGCATTCATTATAGTTGGTGATTTGTTCTCTACTTGGCATTTCTGTAGGACACTTCCTGCTGGATACATGGAGATTGGAGAGTCGGCAGCTGAAGGAGCAATTAGGGAAACCTGGGAGGAGGCAAATGCGGAAGTAGAAGTTTTGTCACCATTTGCTCATTTGGACATCCCTCTTATCGGCCAAGTAAGGAGACATATCCTAGTGCTATATTTACATGAATTTCCCTGCTCTTGACATCATGTATTCCATTGTCTCATGTGGAACAGACATACATTATATTCTTAGCTAAGTTGAAGAGATCCCACTTTTCACCGGGCCCAGAATCATCGGAATGCCAGCTTTTTGCACTTCATGATATTCCTTTTGATTCTTTGGCATTTTCATCAATGCTGGTCACCTTGCAACTGGTACCATTCCTTTTCATATGCCAACTCAATTATCTCAGTTCATTTTATTAATTAACTTTTGCTTATTTCTCTAATGATGTCTTCTTCGTTTCTTTCTACAGTATATTGAAGATAGGAAAGTTGGAAGACCTATGTTTCATTATGGCATCATTAATAAAAGGTAACTTCATGAAACCCATGTACTCATAAACACAGAATGAGCTTCCTTAGTTAATTTAATTTTATTTATTATTTTTATTTTTTTGAGAGAGAATTGAGTATCCAGTCTGTTACTTCTTGTTCTCAAGAGAATTAGAACATGCTTATGAACGTAAGAAATAATGAAAATATGAAATTATACTACCATATGATATTAAAGGAGAATGAAAGAGAGATATATGAAGTCCCAATTTGATGATTCACGAGACATGTTTTTAAATTTGACTGACTTACCTAAGTTTCTGAGAACTATTTTTGTGGAGGTTAAACAATACACGGCATGCTTTCCAGGTGAACAAGTACTTGTCGATGAATGTTCATTCATTCAATTTATGGACATTTTAAATTTACTAAGCTCCCGCCAGTTACACCATATATTTGACTTTGTGTGAAGAGAGCAATCAATTTTTTCATATACCATAATTTTACTAAGCTCCTGCCAGTTAAACCAGAGTGATGGTGTTGGAAAAGTTTTCCACGTTGACTGTGTTGGTGGTGCTTGCTGACGGCCATTGTTGGAGGTGGCAGGAGGGAAGATAAGAGGAAGGGAAGAGAGTAGCAGGACAGAAGCTAAGGGGAAAGGAGAAAATTATGATGACAAGTGAAATACGGTTGGTAAGAGTAATTTGGGAGTCGTTCAGGTTCTGTTGTGCTGTGACTACAGGGCTTGAAATAGTTTTGGCTTGCTAACAACTTCTCTAACTAGTAAAGGGGAACATTTTACAAAGGGTTAGTGTTCATTTTATGAGTCCATTTTTGTGAATGGGAGCCCAGAATAGAGATAATCCTTTTCTTTAGGCACTGGGACACATTTTATGGTGCCACTTCTAAAGCAAGGAACAAAAGGTCTATGGTTATACGGTTTGGAAAAGGTTTCATAATAGTGTGTGGATTATCTAAACTCTATGCAAATAAATTGTCATTTCTCTTATATAACCCCCTTCAGCACTAACTATTATTTTGCTTATTTATCGTCCACTTTGATGTAAATATTTTAAAGTTGCATGGTGGTACTCTTTTCCGTGCTAAACGAAATGGAAATGTAAATAATATCGCATCTAAATTTTAAATTTTCTGCCGTTTTCAGCACTGACTGCATGCTGTGCTGGTTGTTTTTGCTAGACCGGTCATATTCTGTATGATTGTCGAATGAAGTTTCTTTAGTGTTTGCTCAGAACTTGTATAATTCTTTTATTCTTAATAGCGTGTTTGATGGGGTAGATTACAACACCAATAAGCACTAATGAATGAAAATAAGCTGAAATTTTGATCATATTTCCTGACCATTTTTGACAGACCTGGTACAAGCCCTTCCGAGATTCATGCCTATACTCTTGATCATCATCTGAAATGTTGACAATCTCGATGTCGATCTGTTGCCAGTTCTACCTGGAAACAAAACAGACATTTTTTGGGATTTCACCAGAGATCCAAATCAAATTGTGATTACCATTTCACCTCATTACCTGCTGTACAAGTGTGCTCTTCTCTGATGCCAAAAGATAAGCTTCATTTCTTTCATCTTTCTGCAACTTTTCTTATTGTACTTAATTTCATTCTTTTGTAATGAATGGGAATCTTTTGTGTGTGTGTGTAATTTGTAATGCTGGAGAAAGGCTTTGAGCATTTTATTATTTTCCATCTTTGGGCAGAGATCATGGCTCTGCGATTCCTGTTCCCTTTTATTGGGCAAAAATTGACTGAAACCTCTATAGAGAACCGCATACATTCCACGTACTGTCTATGCCAAAGGGAAGTGCTCAAAGTGCTTATAAACTTACAAGACACTGTAAAATTCACATGAGCAGTACAGTAATAACCCTCAACAGGGGCAAGGTCAGGTGAGTAATTTTATTTCACATGTCTTCAAATGGAAACGAAAATTGACAATTGCGCCCATTTCTCGGTTCAGCGTTGGGACTTGAGAGAGCAAACCACAAGGCTAACGTTAAAGTGCAAAATGCAAATTCCTGTAAATAGAGAGCTCTAACATATGATTTGGGAGTACAAACGTGGATTGTTACTCGACACTTTGTCACGGTTTACATGTTATTGGGATGACAACTAATGAGTAAGGTATCCTATTATTGCCGATGGTACCATAGAGAAAAAATAACATATAATCGTCCGTGTATTAATTTATTTCTACCATTCTCTTCTTTTTCTGAAAATACAGTCGCTGCAAAAAAGGGAAAAAAAAAAAGCAATATATACCATGGATTTTTATTGTATTCTAAATCATGGATTTATGTGGATTTTTAATGGAATTTGTGGGATTTAAAAGGCTGTCTCCAACGTGAAATTTGATAAATAAAATTTCATATCATGTTCTCTAGATATATTTTTTTATTATAGAATCCATGAGATAAATAAATGTTAGTATACAAGATAATAATACAAATACGAACTAATAGGAAAGAATATATAATCCAATTTACCTTTTTTCAGGTGACCATATATATATATATTATTTTATTTTTTGTGGTGGGGGAGTGGGAGTTGAGGTAACCAATTTGAAAAACATTTAAAAAATTATTACTAGTATCATGTTATTATCATTGAAATTTTTTTTTTTTACAGGATTGTCTTTGAATTTAAACATTTAATGATATTTTTCTTTTATTTTATTTTATTTTTGCTTAAGTTGGATGTGAATTTGAAATAATAAAAAAGTTATATAACTTATTACTCAATGATTAGAAAAATAAAAAAAACTAAAAATATTCAAACTATGTCATTAAAAAATAATTTTTTTTAACAAGAACACATGCACGCACATAGCATGGAGATACTACACGCCATGTAACAACTATGACAATTTTATTTGACACGGAAACCTTGTCTTTCTTTAAAATAAAATAAAGGAAAATCTGTAGTTTTTTATACTAAAATGGACAAAGATAATAAAATCTCATTATACTTTCTGCACGGATATATTATGAAATTATATTGTCATTTGTTAATATTGTGATAATACTTGATTTTAGACATTTATTTAATTTACACAAGTTAAGTATGATGTGATTGTAAAAAAATTTTTGAAACCAAAAGAAAAAAAAAATTTTGCTCATTTTGATTTTAACTACTAAAAATTATTAAATTGTCTTGAATTTTAATATACCATATTATAATAATCTCTCATCTCGTTCAGTAACAATTTCTTTTGTACAAATTGATTATAATATGATTTTTTTTAAATAGAATGACGAAGGAAAAATACTCGTTATTGTGAAGATATATTATTTTGAATAATGACAATTTATTTTATATAAATTCATGAATGTGAATAATTGTTTAAAAACTAAAGTAATAAGAAAAAATGAGTTTAATAATTTATAATTATAAATTTTTATTAATTATCTAGAGGTCTTAGGTTCGATTCCCCTATATATGATATTTTCTATAATTTATTGTAGTGTGTATTTTCATTATATGTGAGTTTGTATTGTTGATTTTCTTGGCACTGTATTTCAGTATGATAAATATCTATACGCATTTATACTGCTATGATGCAGATTTATAATTGTACTTTAAAAAAACTTACGAAATCTATGAGAATCTGAGGATATGAGGCTAGATTTTAGTAGGAATTATATAAGTGTATTTTTAAAATAGAATTCTAATATTTAATGAAATTCACGAGAATCTATAAGAAATTGAAGACACTGAAATTTTAAATTGAGAACACTTTATTTTTGTGAAATCTATAAAATTTTTGATTGAGTATATCTAGAATTGTATGGATTTTAAAAATCCATCCAATTCCATGTTGATGAGACCCCCTTTTTTTTTTTTTCTTTTTTGGGTGTTAATCAAGGCCACCCGTGGTGATCAATTTCATTGAACAAACATAGCTTCGGGGGAAAATTGAAGCGAAAGTATAAAAGGACCTATCCTCTAGAAATACACAATACAGCAACATAACGAAAGGACCAAAAAGAGCCCAAAAGGCACGAGTGAAGCAAGGACTCCCAAAGAATGATATGGTATGTCACAATTTTCCGGGTATGGAAATGGTGATGATACCCCCTTGCATGGTATGGTATGTCACAATTTTGTGGGTTGATTTCTAGAGGGAAAATGCAATTTGTACATACAAAACGGACAAAATTTATATACACTCTCACTGTATTTACTTAAATGCTTCTTTAAAATGACAACTTTCGAGAGTGCGATTAAATTTAGGGTATGTGTACATTATTTTATATATTTTGTATGTATGAATAACACTATAATGTGTTGTGATGTGTAATAAAAAAAAAAAGAAGATTCCTCTTACTTGTCAGTTTGTATAAATTTTTGTACAAGTGGTCTAACAAATAAAAACTCATACTTTACCTATTGGTCAATTCAAAAGAATATAATATATTTGTACATCATATATTTATTGAGCAATTCTAGAGGGATATGAAAATGAGACATTATTAAATGACATTCTCATATGGCACACATTCATTGGGTGATGATTACATGACTACTTTTTCATCATTAATACAAGTATGCCACATAAAAATATTACTTAATGTCTCTTTTTCATGTCCTTTTAGAATTTTTTGTATTTATTTAAATCCATCTGTCAAATTTTTAAAGTGTATACAAATTTCGTATACCACTAAAATCAAAAACCGACTTGTGAATACAAGTCTTCAATTTATTGTTAAAATGAAAAAACTTGTGAATACAGGTCTTCAATTTATTGTCAAAATGAAAATTGAAGATGAGGCAATGTGATTTCTTAACTATTCCCAATCTTGGGTAGTACTGAATTTTTCTCCAATGAGAAATGAGAGAGCAATTGACAGCACACTATTGTTGTGTGTCGAGTCTGTTCGGTTTTTTTGTCATTCTGTGTTCACATTTCCAAATATCTCTTCTTCTTTCTTTTGAAACAAATTCTGTGTAATTTCCATTTCCCAATGGGGTGCTCAGTTTCAGTTCAAACCTTTTTAGTCGCCCCGAAGCTGCATTCACCTTCTTGGAAAATTTTTCCGGTTCTTGAAACTAACGGAAACTATGAATTTCGAAATAATAAGAGGAAAATTATCAAGAGATGCAGAGCGATGGTTCAGCAGACAGTGCAGGGACCTTCAGCTGCTTATGCTAAGGAAATGGAAAGACTTTCTTCTAAAGAATCTCTGCTTCTTGCCGTAAGTTTTTTTTTTTTAAACAAAAATTCCTGATATTCTGTAATAATCAATGGATACTCGTTTCTGTAATTTTTTAGGAAAATTACAATTTGGGTCTGGTTTCTGTTGAAGTTTCTTGCTGTAATATGCGTAATTTTTTTTCCACTGGTCTGCGTCAGCGAAATTCACGTTCTTTCCTTCTTTTTTTTTTTCCCTATTTTCAAAAGAGATGGAGTTTGATTTCTTTGTTATAAAAAATTAGCGCTTTTGCTATTTTTGATGTAATTTGCCCAAAAGTTTTGATCTTCCATGTAATTGTCAGTGTCTTTGTTTTATGTTTGTATAAATTTATAGTTGTAACTAAACTTTTAGTCAGAATTCTGATTTACGTCTTTCATTGCACTTATGATTTTATCTATGAAGTTAGGGCCCATATGATTTTGATTTCCTAGGAGAATGTCGAGTTGAGAACAAAGGAAAAGTTTTGAATTTACATGCAAATTATTTTAATGAATAAATGTGAAAATAGAAATGAGTTTGCGCTAAAATTGATTTTGACAAAATTAAAACTATACGGGACCTAATTTGATGTACAGACTTTCACTTATTCATAAATATATCACTGAGCATTGTGTACATTTTAGTTCAAGGATGCTGGGGGCTTTGAAGCTTTAACTACAGGTAAGACAACAGAGATGCAATGCATTGACGTGAATGAAAGAATAGTTAGCCTTGAACGACTGAATCCAACACCTCGACCAACAACGTAAGGTGTTTACCAAAGCGAAGTCATTGTATAACAGTTTATGGAGGAGGTATTAATTTTGTGCTTTCAGCTATTCAGGTCTCCTTATCTGGAAGGCCAATGGAACTTTGAGTGGTTTGGATCCACTAGCCCTGGGTTTGTTGCTGCTCGGTTTTTGTTTGAGTAAGTAAATTTTTTATTTCATTGTCAAGTGTTATTTGAGCAGTGTTCCTTCCGATAAGTAGAAATGGGAAATCTTTTCTCAGACAATAACTTATAGGAGAAGAGTGTCAAACTTTGTCATATATAATCAGATTACTGAACAAAAGATGATGTACAAAAGTAGCAAAATGATCAGCTGCTAGAGAATGCGGTTTCTTGTTTTCCAATCTCCCCCTTTGGAACTGAAATTGTGAGACCTCTCTTGTGTTATGATATTGATGCCATTTTTTTTTTTTGGGTGCCTTTTTAATGTTTATGCAGAAGGTTTCCTCCAGCATTGGCAAATTTATCAAAATTGAATATGGTGATCAAGGATGAATATGCAAATGTTTCAGCAAATATTAAACTGTTGAACTTGGTAGATTTCTTTTAGCACCCTATCATTTCATTTCATTGGTCAACTTTCTTTCTAGATATGCCATTTTCAGTGTGATAGCAACACAAAAATTACCCACTAGTACTAAGAACAAATGTTTATTTTTCCTCTTCCAATAAAAGATAATCCATTTATTCATTCGTTTGATTGAACATAACTACATTCTCACATAAACGGAAGGGAAGGGAAGGGTTGATTTGATAGGCAAGTACAAATAAACTACCAGAATTTTGTGAAAATGGACTCCAAAGCAAGGCTCGAAATATAAGCTTCGCTATAAATTTATTCATTTCCCAAAAGAAAACTGACGTGGAAATTTGGTGCTGTAGTAAGCTTGCCTTTAAACTTATCTCCTTCAGCATCTGGCCTTCATCTTCATCTGCAGTTCCTCTGGTCTCTTCTCTCTGTTTAACATAGAGACTGGAAGTGAAAAGATCAAGGTTTTTTTTGTCCATCATTATTTCTAGATGCCTTCAACCTGTCTAGTCATTATGGGCACTTGGAATCAGAAATAATTTTTAGCTAATACTAGAAGTAGAGAACTATGTAATGCACCGTTTTCCATTATTTGATTGGCACATCCTGTAAGGTTGTGTCTACATTATCAAGTATTCCTGTTGAAATGCAGATAGAAAGCAACTTTGTTCTTTCCGCTAGGTTAACAATTGAGGGACCAATGCGAATGAAAGAGGAATATGTTGAAGGAATATTTGAATCTCCAAAGATTTATGAAGAAACCATTCCTCAACAACTGAGAAATACTTTTAACCAAGCAGCTAGCACAGTTCAGCAACTTCCTGTTTCTATTAGGGATGCTGTCGCCAGTGGACTCAAGATTCCTCTTGGTGAGCACCCCAGAACATCTTTCGCATTCCCTTTTGCTTCCTCTACAAGCTGCAAATAGAGATCAAATTTGTTACTTTTGGGAAATCCGCGTATGTTTAACTATGAACCACTCATTTCTCTTGTTGACATCAATTTCTTCCAACAATTCAAATGAGCTTAAGATCTCTTGATGCAGCTTTGCGATTTGCTCAGTCAGATTTTACGAGTCTCCCCGTAATGAATGTTTATGTGCACATGTGATAAGTTGATACATTTCCAATGACAACCTGTAAACAAAATGCAGATAAATCTGGTTGAGAATATAGGAATTTTCATTAACTGTCCATTTTGGTTACTATGGTTCAATCCTTAATTTTGCTGCATGATTTTGTGGAAAGTTGCTCTAAAGAAATTTGTGGAATGCTGAGTAGAATTTTTCTAATTCAAATTGGTTGCACTTATTTCTTTGACTTATTCTCAATCTCTCACTTCCTGCATCAGGTGGAACATTTCAGAGGCTCTTTATGATTTCTTATCTTGATGAGGAGATCCTGGTACGTCTTAACTATAGGTATCATTAATCTAGCTAGTAGGTTAAATGCATCCTTTTATATCTGTAGGAACATGAATTCCGCTAGTATTGAATGTTATGACCATTGCGTGTGTAATACTATTAATCGAGTCCGTAATTGTAGAATCACATCTTTCTGGACTGTGTGAATGATTCAACAATTTGTAGATATCCTCTTGTGTGCGTAGGATATTAGAGGAGTTGAAATGAGCTTTGGCGTCTTTTTGCTATGGTAACAGAATAAGGAAACTAGTACTTTCTGGTAAAATAGTAAATACAGTTTGCCCGGAGTATATCTTAGCAAATTGTCAGTCTAAGATGCTAAGAAGATTTTCCATCCTTAGCTGATTCTTCATTGTTTCGAGGACTAACATGTCAAATCATTATTTGAACTCTTATCCTCGTTAGAAAAGCATATTCATCATACTCACTGGGTGTCATGATATTTGGGCTTCCCCAATGCAGATTATAAGGGATACTGCAGGAGTACCTGAAGTCCTTACAAGATTAGATCCGTCACCAGTACCCGCTTTAGAAACGATAACAGAATACGAAAGTTGAAGATTTACACATTACATTGTAAGTTGTTGGCATAATCATAAGTATCCCGACCTCCTAGATTAACAGAGCAAAAGGCAACTGCCGCTTTCCTTCTGTTTGCCTGCAATTTTACCGCCCCTGTTTTTGTCACTATACCAATTTAATGTCATTGATAACTTATTGTATCTGTGATAAAATTGTAGAACTACACATTTCAAATATCCAAGTCGGTTTGGCTCGGTTGCACCTTATTTTGTCACTTGATATTTTCTTTCTTGCTGAACATTTATGAGTATCAGAGACAAAAGACTTGAGTTCAAATCAGTGTCGATTCTAATACATGCTCATAAGTCATAGTTTCATTCTAATTCTAATAACTTAATCTGCAAATTAGGAAGTTGACATTTTCTAGGATAACGTAGGAATAATGGTGGGTGAGTGCTGCCACTCTATCATATGTGGGGATTATTATAATTAATAATGAAGATCTTCAGAGCTTAGGTTTTTTATTTCTGCCATTGTCGACATTCTTGAATTAATAAATTTCATCAAATAATTAGAATCTTAATTAAATGCCCAAGAATTGAATAAATACTTCTTTAATGTAGACTTTGAGGTTCTGGTGAACTTGTCCCAAGTCAACTGTTAATTGCATTTTTCTTTATGCAGGTGATATCTGATCTTTCAAGTCTCTGTTTTTACCTGGATGGCTTATCTTACACCGTATGTATTGATAGAGTTTACGAGTGATAAATTTGGCAATGGCGATGAACATCTTTTCAACAGGACGGCTTGCCTATTTCTTAAGGCATTCTTCACATAATGTGCAAACTAATATTGTTTTGTTGGATTTGGGGAACGAGCTGCCTCTATAGGAGGCAGCTTTTAGAGAATTAATGGTTACCCTACTCGTTGTTCTCCTTTTTGTTAGGAGATTATCTCGTTCTGAATGATAAATGCCTTGCCTCTTTGAAACAGTTTATGCTTTTGCTATTCCAGAATTAATATTTTATATATACTATATATCTGAAGAAATTCTTAAATGAGAATTTGGTACCTGAATAATTGACTCCATGCATGTACACTGCGGCAACCTGTCAATTAACCTTGTACTACAGGGACTAAGGACCACAAAATTGGATCACATTTATGATCCTAATAACAATGTGAACTTCGAATTTTCGAGAAGTATGATACTTGGTGTCTGGTTATTGTGTTAGATTTTCACAATGTCACGTCAAGCTTCGCTTCTTGTCTATCTCACGACGAGTTGCCATCTCTTCCTCTCGACTTTCTGGGGCACATAGCATGGCATTTTATCAGGACAATGCTTATGGCTATAGCTAAGTCTACATTGATAGTTTGTCATTCATCTAGCTTTTCACGTCCATGACAATCGTCAAGCCGAACAAATTCTTTCTATGCGACTTGATACTTGTCAAGCGCTCAAATTTGTGTGCTTTCAGAACTTTGATCTTGTTGGATTAGTCTATTGACAGTCACTTGATCTCTCTTCGTAAAGACATTGCCCAAGAAAGTCCAAAGGGAAAAGAGCAAAGGAAAACAGGAGATATCAAACAAGAGATGGAAACAAAATTCTTGTCCAAAATCCAAGTTAATAAATATCTGAATTCTGATACATCAATTAGTCTTTTGTATTTACATCAGAGCTTGGATTCTTGACATAACTAATAGTCTGATACTTGATTGAATCAAGAATTTAGCAAGGAGGAGGAGAAATACTCTAATCTAAAAGTTCGTAGGATTAATTAAAACAGTGAATAATTAAATCCAAAAATCAGAAGTTGACTGGGGCAAGTTGGGATTCTCCATAGGCATCCGTTTGAACATTTTCCAATGGAAACTGATTAAACTCTTGCATGAATCCATCCAGTTGATCACCAAAACCATTCAAGAAACTGCCACCGGAATTCGCCCCTCTCCATATCTCTTCTTCACCCTTTATTCTTTCTCTAAATCCTGATGCATTAAATCCTGTTCTCATGGCAAGTTCGGCTTTCTTAGCAGGAGCGGGCGCAATTCTTGAATCCTTACTGCTTGGAAGATTTCTGGCTTTTTTTCTGGTGCTGTTTGTGTTTGTGGGCTTTCCAGTGAGTCTCTGTACCAATTCTCTGAAGTTCTCAGCATCAATCTTGATGATCTCTGGTGCAAATATGTGAATTATGCGAACTTTCGAGGGGATGACCTTCGATATGTCTGTGAGTTCTTGTTCAGGGACAGTGCTGATGGAGCTCTGTTTGAGGCACAAATTTGGCTATCCATCTCCGCTTCAGGACCAGCAAACGAACCTTCAGGCAACGGAAATTCACCGACGTACCAGACGGGGAGAATCGTACCGAGGAGGGGTGCAGCTAGTGGGTAGTAAGTAGGATTGTTTAGGGGACAAAAAAGGATAGGATGTTTGTATTTATAGTTGAGAAAGAGAATAGTTTGGTTATCAAATATCAATCAATGCATATATATATATATATAGGCCAAGAGGGAAAACTTCAAAAAGAAAAGATCTTGAGGTCTCTAATTAGAGGCAAGAATTAGAAGAATCTCACTCACATATATATAATAGGAAGGAGTCAATATAGCTTAGAACTCAAAGCGCGATTTCACGTTTCTAGGCCACGTTTTTGTTTCTGTTTCCTAACATATATTTCGTGTTGTGTCACGACTTCCATTTTATGTTTCCCTTGTATATATGTGCATGTATGATTGTTTTGTTTCTCAAAATGATAATCCAATTTGGAATAATTTCAGTTTATAACTTCTTATAAAAGTACGTTCTAAAAAAGTATCCTAAACTATCTTCTTGCTAAAAGTTCTCTAGTAAACAAACAAAGCACTCTCAAGAAAACATGCTCGAAAACAATTTTCCGCTTACTTTTAACATTTCCAAAACTATCTCATACGCTCTTTTAATCTTTTGAACTCCTTTGACAATAACGTATTGAGGTTTTGATTTCTAGAACTGAAACGTATTTATCTCTTTAAACATAAAATGTTACCCAGCCAGTCCTCTCAGATTCAGGTGGGCCCCCACTCCATATGTGAACCGGAAAAGATTTACATAATTTTAGTCCTTTTGCAATTAGCTTTATGTTGGTGCAAAAATTCCATTGCCGGTTGTACGGTGTTTACTTGCAAATGGAGCCATCAGAATCCCAACAATCAATTCCAAACAGCAACTAATTTTCATCTATTAATTCTTAATAAATAATAAAAAATAAAATAATTATTTTATTTGCAGGCTGTAAATGTGCTTAGGTGGTATTAACTAGGAATATAATAATAAAACATAAACTTTGCAAATTAGTTAAATTAAATTAGAGATTTAGGGCGAAAAATCAGATGCGTCGCGCAAAAAGATAGAGACCGTTGGATCTGCACGTTAGCGGATCAGGCCCATTGGGCCCGATATATCTGTATGACGTCATCGGATCCACACGAGGCTCGTGTGCCAGCTGGGCCGGCTTAGGAAGACCCACCAATAATAGATTTTGTAAGTTGTAATGACGCCACGTGGAGCTCATTCTGGACCTGTTCAACGTGCACTGCACTCTGTTGCAATGAATCGTGCTAATGTATTATTACTATTTCCTCGCTAACTTGCAAAAATTCCATTTTTTCTTTTTCATACAAGTTGCATAAACATTAACATCTAAATTTCCAGAACTTAATGATTCTCGTGCCCAAAGGTGAAGTTAGAAATTTTTTTTGACCCGAGCTGTAATTAAAAAAAAAAATTAGTTCTACTCAATGTTCGTGCCAATATATATAAATAGAACTACTACTAACTTTTGAAAAATCTTTCAGGCCGCCCCCGATTTGCCTCTGCTCATGTGCAATACACATTATATGGTACGACTGTTTAATGAGAATAGATCACTTTAAAATTCAAAAATCTTCCATTTGCCACAGTGAAGCTCTGGGTAGGTTGAAAGGAGTCAACTAGATGTGGAAGGAACACCAATTTATTACTCCATCCATCCTATTTTAGTCCACATTTCTTTTTCAATTTGTCTCATTTACATAGTTCTTTTTTTTTTTTAATGTTCATTTATTTATAATTATACCCCTTTTTTGATCTTGAATATGTAAAAGTAATTTTTTAAAATATGGCAAATATTAAATTTGACACCTCTAATTAAATTAAATAAGGGTATTCAAAGAAGTTTGTTTGTAAATTTTTTTTTTCAATACTTTTCTTAATCCTTATATAAAAAGGCAAAACTAATTAAGTAAATGAGACGAAGGGGTATAAAATTTTGGTCAAAAGTGTAGCGCCCCAAAATTTCATTTATATTTCTTGAGATTTTTCTAGAATTTTTAGATATGAAATAAAGTGCTATGCTCGATTTTATTTAGGATAAAAGTATTTATTAATAATAAAAAATATTATTATTATTAAGATGATTATTATCCGTTAAGGATAATTGTGAAGTTTACCTTTGGGTAAAGGCTCAATTAAATAGAAATTTAATTGCAAGTTAGCCCTTAAAAAAATATGAATAGTTAGAAAATCTATAAAAAAAAAAAGAAAAAAGAAAAGAAAGAAAGAGAGGAAAAAGTCGAAACATACGGATAGAGTGTTCACGTAGCTTAAGAGGTAAATGTGATAACTCTACCTACAGTACAAAGTTTAAGTTGTTGAGTATATACTTCTTACGTGCGATACGTAACAATACAAGTGTGTTTACTCTTGTGTATTAATAGATTGATATTATTATACCTTGCATGATTTGTAGTACGCCAAGCATGCATACGTTAAGCATATGGGTGATTAGCATGAGTGAGTAACACGTCACGGTGTGCAATGGCGGAGCCATGAACTAAATCGAATGGGATCACATGTTAACTATTAAAAGAATTTGCTGATATATAATATACAATTACAATAAATTATCACTAAGTTTTTACAAGTGTTCTCTATAGGTTTTCATATTTTGATAACGCCGTATGATGACATCATTTTCAACTTTGTCAAATACATCTTTTTTAATGTAAGCAGCTAAACTATTATTCATCCATTGATCTCCTATTCGATTACGCAATCGACTTTTCACAATGTTCATCACAGAAAATACTCTTTCAATACTAACAATGGCAACTAAAAGGAATTAATACCAAAGTTACAAGCTTGTAAAGTAATGGATATACTCTATCTTTTTTGTTGCAACCAACTTCTCTGAAAGATCACTAATACCCTGCGGTTCTCTAAACTCTTTACAAGAGAGCACGTCAATAATATATGTCTTAGTTGCTCATTAAGTACCATTAAATATGTCTCTAGAAAATTAGCTGGATAATATTTTGCAAGGCTGAGATTAGAACTTGGATTTGGGGAAGCGTATTATATCATATATGTTTTTACTTTTTTAATTGAGTTTGTGGGGTCGATAGAATGGCATATGCACTGTGCAAATGATAAATTCAAGTGTGGGAGACATGACTTTTAAACTTTTAATTCCTAACTAAAAAAAAAAAAAATGGTTACCAAGTCCACTAGGGTCCAGTGCCCCCAAAGTACCCCATATCCCCCCGCCACTGATGGTGTGATGAGTTGTGTATTAGTAATGCTGTGAATGATTTGTATGGAGTCCTCATATAATGCACTGCCAATGTAACTGTCTAGGTAGATATACCATTTGGGGCAGTGTACCCCTTGTGAGTGTTGGAAGCGCGGCGGCTGGCTAACCGGATATATACACTTGACGTAATGTTGGGCGCTCGGCGGCTCACTGTTTAGGTATATATACCAGACGAAGTATTGGGATCCGACAGTAGATATAATATGGTCAGGCCTTGTCTTTTGATATTGGTAAGCCTTTAGCGACGGGCAAGGCAGGGTAAGTCTTTGGAAACAAAACATGTGCGCGTTGTATATATTAACAGGCCTTATTCATGACGAGCACATATGATGCTTTATATGTGGGATGCGGTCCTTGTATGAGTGATTGGTTGTGTGTGGGAGTATCAGTTCATTTGTTAGATATTATGAACAGACTATGCATGTTATCATGTTTATTGAGTCTTTATGACTCATGTATTTACTTTGTACTGTAGAGTTACGCGTCAACATTGCGGACCATCGGAGTTCAAGAAAGGTCGGACTGAAATACGCTGAATCATGCCGATTTTATCAGGGTAAATAATTATATTTCATTATGTGAGATAAAATAGTATTTTGTACTTTTCTAAAAGGTCGGGTCGTTACAAAGAGTACCTGTGTGTGTATATATATTACGGTGACAAATGGACAAATAATAATGGATAATAATAAGCTTAATTCACCCTCAATCAACACCCTTATGTATTACGGTGACAAATGGACAAACAATAATGGATACTAATAAGCTTAATTCACCCTCAATCAACACCCTTCTTTCACCATATTATTATCCAAACAAAGATAGTGTCATATATTTAGTACATTTATTTATAGTACTTGTTAAAGAAGATTAGTTCTTCCTAACGCATTTATAATAGTAGTATTTGAAGTAGAAATTCTACAAATGTTTTCCTTGAATTGCTACCTCATAGTTCAAATTTGCGCCTTGGTCACTCG
>CAVNYN010202986.1:0-36227 GCA_963692815.1 Nyctanthes arbor-tristis | reverse complement strand
AGAATACGTCCATGGTTTTTAATTAAAAAAATATCTTTTATTAATTATTTACGATTTTTTATTAATTATTTGCTTTCTCTCTCCATAATTAGAATTCCTAATTCATATGGTCTTCCAAGTTTCTAGTCTTCTTCGCTCTGCTTTCTCTCTCCAGAATTAGAGTCCTAATTCCCTAGGTCTCACCAGTTTCTACTCTTCTCCCCGGTGTAGTCGTCGCCTTGGTCGGCGGTATTGTTGTTCTAGGTCTCCTTCTTCTCTTTAGTAACCGCATTGTATTGGTAAGGTGGGAAAAGTTTCCTGATGGTCTCATTCTCTTCGCAGGTGCGGGTATAATTGCAGCGGCGCCGATCTGTCAAATTTGTATGCTGGTTACTTTGTGGGTGTTACCGTAGAGGTCGTCCATCTCTCTGGAACATTATGTATTTCTCCGTTTCTTCCATATTCCGGTGACTGTATAGGCTGTTAATTTTTTTTTTCCTTATTCGTGTTTGCTGCGAAATTAGTTTTGCCAAAATACCATTTTTTGCCTAACTGCATCCATTTTCTCGTGATGACGATGATACTTTGAGGTTGTAAATGTCTGAAATAATAATGGGGTACATTTCAATTTGGTGATTTTTACCAGTGTGCAGATTTGCAAAGAATCCCTAATTGCATCCATTTTCTCATGATGATGATGATGATGCTTCTAATTTTCTAAAATAATAATGGGTTACATTCCAATTTTATGATGCTTACTCTGTTAAATCTTGTAGTAGCTTTTTATGTTTTCTCTATCCTAATTATTTTGTTTATGTTCTGTTACTTAGTTAGTTGGTGCACGTCAAGTGAACGGGTGTATCTATGTGCTTTTTATGGTTCAAGTACTACGCCTTCAAAAGGTTCAAGTACTATAAAGGCCCAATCGAATCATAGTTTGAAATAGCGTTCTACCGTGTCGAAGGGTGGGAAATTAACATATACAATTTTGTTGTAAGTACCTTAAAGTACCATCCACGTGGTAAAAATAGTGCCTTAAAGTATAAAACCATAGATGGTACTTTATGTAGTTTATCTCGTTTAGATTTTCCGACATATTTTTAGAACTTGCACTATTGAATAAATTAGTGATTTGTAATAAATTACATAGATTAGGTGATTTGTAGTACGTTACATAAATGGTAGTCTATGTGATTTGTAATAAATTACATAGATTTGTAATCAATTTATTTGAATAGTTCTTAATTGTTTGTACAAAAATTAAGTGATTTGTAATAATTTACATAGATGGTAGTCCCTCTGAAAGGCAGTCACCTAAATGGGAAATTACAACTTCATAAAATAACATAATACAAATGATGACACAATATAATGTGTAATAAAATACATAGTGTAACATGTTACATGACTCGAAAAATGATTAAGAAGTATATGCATTTAGCCATATTACATTCTAATTATTTTGTTTGTGTAACTTGTCTAAGGACAAGTTAATAAAATACAAAGTAATGTAACATGTTATATGACTCGAAAAATGACTAAACAATGTATGAACAAGCCAAGTATATCTGTACTCATCTGGAGAACGAGAATACAAGTGTAAACTAATTCAAGAGAAAAACAAATTATCCACCACTTCGAAAACGCAGTGTTACAGTAGATTACGTGATCTGTTTTTGATGGTAGGAAATTAACATATACAACCATAGATGGTAGTCTATGTAATTTATCTTGTTTAGATTTTCCGACATATTTTTAGAACTTGGATATTGAGTAAATTAGTGATTTGTAATAAATTACATAGATTACGTGATTTGTAGTACATTACAGATGGTAGTTTATGTAATTTATAATAAATTACGTGATTTGTAATAAATTACATAGATTTGTAACAAATTTATTTGAATAGTTCTTTAATTGTTTACACAAAGATTACGTGATTTGTAATAAATTATATAGATGGTAGTCCCTACAATATGCGGTCACCTAAATGGAAAATTACCACTGCATAAAATAACATAATACAAATGATTACATAATGTAATGTGTAATAAAATACAAAGTAATGTAACATATTACTTGACTCGAAAAATGATTAAGCAACCTATGACCTGGCCAAATATATGCGTCCAGGCATATTACATTCTAATCATTTTCTCTATTCTAATTATTTTGTTTATGTAACTTGTCTAATGACAAGTTAGTAAAATACGAAGTAATGTAACATATTATATGACTCGAAAAATGACTAAGCCATATATGAACAAGCCAAGTATATGCGTACTCATCTGAAGAATAAGAATACAAGTGTAAATTAATTCAAGAGAATAACAAATCATCCACCACTTCGAGAACACAGTGTTGTACTAAATTACATGAGTCGAACGAGGGAAGAAAACTAATTATATGTTTGGTAATCTGAAGAAGAGAATACAAGAGAAAATTAATTCAAAAGGATAGCAACTCATCCACCGAGTACGATTGCATGGGTATGTGTTTGAAATCAAATCATAACAGATTCACTTATTGTGTTCAGCGTGGCTGACCATGCTTAACCTCTTAAACGAATCTTCCCTCGATTGTTTCGGATGTAACTTGTAGATATTTTTTCTTCTCTCTATTGTCTTCTTCTAGTTTACATAGACGAGTATTGTTAGATGAGAGAGAAACGGATGTAATTAATGATAATTATACATGAAAGAGAATTAAGGAGTTTTAAATAGGTAGGAGTCTTATTTTATGAATATCATTTAATCATTTTGATTTTTTTAATCGTTTCTGGATTTTTTATTATTTTCAAAATTTATTATCTTCAAAATTGGAGATGAAGTAATTTTGTAATTTTTTCAATAACAACTACAAATGTCAAAATAGTTTCAACTGATAGTATTTTTCCAATTTCTTACAAATGTAACTACTTACATCAAAATTTCCCTAATAGTCTTCAAGAGACCCTTTTTTTGTGAGAAGGAAGAGGTTATTTATTTTGACCTTTTAAAACAAGGGTGCTGGAGAGCCAAACTCATCCTTCATTATTTAATAAATACTCAAAGAATTTAACAAAATAAAGAGTCAAAATATAGATTTTGTCAGGGCATAGGAAAAAATTTGCTATACTCTCTTGAAAATGTTTTTTTATAAATAGAGAGTCTATATGATATACTCTCGCGATTTTTATAGCCGCGTAGTTTGTTCTCTGCAGTTTCTTTAACTCAAGGTTACGTTATGTGGCAATATTACGTCATCAAAATGATTATTGCAATTAACTAAAAACACAGCAATCTAATTATTAGTCATTGAAGTAGAATGATCTAATTACCATTAACTTAAAAGTTCAATGATCTCATTGCAAGTGAAGTTCATTTGCCTCTTAAAATAATTAGTGAAGGTGAAGAGGAGAGAGATTGTGAGGAGATAATTATTTAAATTGAATGAGTAGGTAGAAATGATAAGGAAATGATATGAAAATTTATTTTTCCAATACTATTAAATTAACTTTTTTAATCTATATGAAAAAAGGAATATGATCATCTTTTTGAGATGGAGGTGGTAGAAACTATTTTGAAAATTATTTCAGAATTAAATTTGCATGTCTATGTGCACAATTTATGATAGATTCTCACTTTTTCCAAAATAACATTCTTATATCAATTTAAATTAGATCAATTGAAGATTATCCATGTTGAGAAATCTAGCTTTTTAGATTTAATAAGTCCTCAGCGAATGGGTTTTTAAAATATGTCAAACTAAGGTTCAGTTTATTTTTAGAAATTATTGTTTTTTTTTTTCACATTTACTATCCTTGAGGGTTAGAAATATGTCAAATTAAAGTTCAATTTATTTTAAAATTCAGGGCGTTACAGCTTATTATTAAAGCCGGTTTACATTTCTATAGACTTGCAAAAGTTTTTAGAGGATTTCAAATTATTGAAACGTTAGAATTTTAGAAAATGTGTCGCTGGCCTCAAAGTCAGAAAGGAATTTCCTACAAGAAATTTGAAGATTTTTATTAGGTTTCCGGATACTTATATTTGAAGGATGTATGAAAAGTTAGTAGAGAGATTCAGAGATTTTTATCTGATGAAAAAGAGAAAATGAGTTTGAACATAATTTTTAATCTATGTAAAGTGTGACAAGAGTTAAAAGATATTTTCAACTGTAGTCCTTGAAATTTTGATCTAAAAATATTTAGAGAACCTCGGTGAGATGGATTTTGCATAATTGGTATTTTGGACATGGCACGGAAAGGATTTGGTCAGATTTTTATAACACTATATAAGGGAATACGGAGTTTTCATTACTAATCCCGGTGGTTTATCGGTAAAAATGAATGATATCATTTATCTGCTTGAGCTATATAGAGCATCTAGAATGGACAGTTTATAGATCGATAGATCATGTGATGTTAACCCTCAGACGAAAGACGAGAAGCAGTCTGTGTGTTATATTGGGATTTGGATGTGTTACTAAGACCCATGTTGTTTATGATTGATTAATTTCGTGAAAGGCTTACAGTATATTGACATCCTATTGAGCTCAGAATAGTAGGGATCCCCACTGGGTTCAAGCTTGAAGTAAAGCGCGAGCCTCAACTAGGGTTGGAGCTTGAACCTGAGAAGACGTTTGAGCTCAATGAGATACTTGGGTAAGAGAAGGATTCAGAAAAGGATTTAAATAAGTACTAGAGCTAAAGGAAATACTCAAACTCAAAGTGGTTAATATGCCTAGGTTGCAGATAGTGCAATATGAGCTGGAGTTATGTATCACATACAATGATGATGCTCAGAGATGACCATAATAGTTTGTCTCTATTGTTATTTTGGGTTATACAAGCGAGATGTGCCCTCTTGTTATAGTAATACTCATTGGAAAGATTTTTAGATTAATAAAAAAATGAATTTATTATATATTGAGTTGTATGCTATATTATTGCTATTTTTGAATGTGCCTATTTCAAAAGGTTACACATGTTTCATTCTAAAAAGGAAATGGTAGAATTGCAGGCACAAACTCCTACTAGCGAGCCGAGCGAGACCACGCCATTGAGGGACCTGGTAAAGGCTATACAAGGTCTTAGCTAGCAACGAGGACTAGAAAGTAGAAACTCTTCAAGTTGGTTCTAATGCTCAAAAAAGACCTACAAATGAAGATAATACTAGCTTAGTCATTGAACAATTCCATCGTTACAAACCACCAACTTTTGATGGTAGGGTTGATTCTCTAGCTACTGAAGAATGGTTGATGGGTTTGGAGCGTATTTTCAAGTACATGGTCTGCTCAGATGCCCAAAAGATATCTTGTGCAGAGTTCATGTTAGTTAAGGATGCATGGCACTGGTGGGAGTCTTATCTACGCACAAGAAATGTGCCTCAACAACACGCACTTACTTGGGAACTATTTAAAGAGCTGGTAATGCAAAAGTATTTTCCCCAAATTCTTCGAGATCAAAAGGAAGAAGAATTTCTTCAGCTTCAGCAAGAGAATATATGTCTTTGGTTGAATATGAGAGGAAATTTGAACAGTTGTCCCGGTATGCGACTCACTTGGTTGATACCAATGCCGAGAAGGTTAGGAGATTCAAAATGGGACTTCGTCTAGAGATCAGAGGGATCTTAGCCGGTCAACGACTCATTACGTATACTCAACTCTTAGAACGAGCACATGCCATATATGCTTGTCTAAATTTGGATCAAACTACTCAAAAACCGACACAGTCACTAGGGAAGAGAAAGTGGGATAATCAGAATCAGAATGAGATTGAGACTGCAACTAAGAAACCAAATACAAGAATTTCAGGTGGTCAGCTTGAAAACTACATTCCACCATGTCCCAATTGTAAGAAGCTACATAGAGGAGAATGCCTATTTGGCAAAAGAGTGTGTTATAAGTGTGGACAACCAGGCCATTTTGCCTATAGTTGTTAGAGTAATGCCTAGCTGAAGAACCCAGAACAGAATAAGAAAGGAAAGACTAGGGTGTTTGTGATAACGCATTGTGCGTAATGATTACATTCCACGAAAAATTATGGTAAAAAAATTCAAGACAATTTGAAGGAGTCAATTATTGTGGTAAATATCCTCCATCAGTCCTGGATTTATTAGTTATGGGAAGAGTTACAGACATGATAAAATTCCCACAAAGTCTAATTTTTTTGCCATTTGTTGTTTTTTTTAAATTTACAAATTATTTCATTCAAATATAATTTTCATTTTTTTGTTATCATCATTATTATTGGAGGCAGGATTTTTGCAATTTCTTTCTTGTATATGTTGCAATTATCCAATCAGTACAAGTTGTAGTTTAATTCAATTTGTTACAACTGCAACAAATTACATCAAAATTTCCCTTAAAAAGGAAGAAATGTTTTAGCTCGGCTAACATTTTTATTTGACTAGAAAATAACTCTATCCATTAATCAAAATCAAAATTGACCTAAAATATTCGTTTAAATATAGAACTAGAGAATTAGAATTTCATTCAGAATAGAAATTGGAATCCAATTTCAACAGCAGCCTACAATGGCTTTATTAAAACTTGGTTGATTCTAAAGTGTGTAAAGTCCTAATTCATTTTGGGATCTCTTTTAAGTTTTAATCTATCAACTATTACTTCCAAATCGTTTATGCTAATTTTAATTTATGTTTCTTTTGTTAAGCTTGTGTCTAATTTATTGTTTATTCTACAATATTTAGTATTTTCATTTTACTTTAAATTGTGTTATTTATTATTTTAAGGTTTTTCCCCAATATTATTGATTTAGTGAATGTAATTTAGTGTTATATTAAAATTAGTTTTCCTTGGAAGTTCCTAAATTTTTTTGTTTTTACTTTTTATCTTTTTGATTTTGATGTGAAGTTGATTAGTTAATATTAAGTTTTCTTGTCAAAAATTTATTAAGGTAGTATTTGAAAATATGGAATTAAAGTATAATTTGCAACTCTTTTGAAATTATTTGAACTATTTTTGATATGTTGTTGAATGTTTAAGATTATAGAGAGATTGTTTAAGAAAACTTTGATAATGAAGTCATTTTAAAGACCTGTTGTTTATATAAAGCGAGATATTTTTGAAGATTGATTATGAAGTCATTGTATAATGGTTTTAGAGTATGAAAGCCTATTAAAAAAAAAATTTGTAAAATATGTGATTTATAGTTGCTTTTATTATTGAACTATTTTACGATTGTCTTTCTTAAAAATTTCTGATTGCATTGAACCCAAGTCCTGGCTCCACCACCATTTTTATTGACCAACAGAACTAACTGTCCAGTCCTATTGGTCCTTGACTTGAAGTGTATGCTTAGAGTGTTGAGATGTTTTTATGATTATGCTTCTATAACTTGTGCATAGTTGTCTATGGTCAGGCCCCTGTTTGAGGTCAACAAAGCAATCACTTCAGGCCTATGACGGAGAGGCGCCCGTTTTGTTCCATTACTATACGCTAAACCTTATGTAATGAACGTCCCTTTTCTCTCTTTTTAAAATTTTACTACATATTTAAGGGCACATTTTGGCTATTAGCATTCAATAGTAGACGTTTGGAGACGTTATGACACTAAATAATGTTATGGGATCGTAACAGCTATAATAAGAGCACATTATCACCCCTCACAAATCACACAAAAGGCTAACAATATTAGCCGTGGATGTCTGGTGCTTGATCAAAATCACCATTTTCATTGTAGAAAAAAAATCTTAAAGTGTCTATTTGTTTCTTTAAGGCTCAATAGCTCCAACTGAATTGATTCAAAATCAATTGATTGCAAGCGAACTTAAATTAGCTCTCCGAATTAATCGATTCAAAATTATCTTTGGTTAACCGTGTTCAAAGAAAGATTAGATGGTTTAGCGATATTGATTGGGAAAGAACTTGTCTATTTGACAAAGAACTGATTGACAAATCAAATTGTCAATATTTGATTAGTGTTTCTGTCTCCAAATGTGCAAGACGTGATATTTAAGTAACTTTTTGAAATAATGTGTGCATTGGTTGTGACGTAGTAATCTTTTAGATCATGTTTTGCTTCTTTTGTTTCTTTGTTTTATTTCAAATTTAATGTTTGATATAGTATTGCGTATCTCTCTCTCTCTCTCTCTCTCTTTCTCTCTCTATATATATATATATATATATAGTTTCACAATAACAAGTAACTATTTGTCGCTATGAATTGACGGCCCTTTTTTTTTTTTTTGAAATTCGCCTCAGGCTCTGTGGATCACAGGACTCTGCTAGGTCAATGAAACCGTAAATATTGTACTTGATAGATCCACTCAAAGTTTGAGAGCCTAGGGATATTACTGGGCAGGCAACACATCCAATCTAATTGCTTTCTCCTAAAATGCTCGAATTTGATTGTTTTGCTTGGGAAAACATTAACTATTTTGGTCATTTATCCTAAGAATAAATAGAATATATGTTACTTTTTTATTTACTCTTTGAATTTGAAATTTAATTCCAATTATAATAGGATTCTATTATAAAGGTTAGCAAATGGACTCTAATGATAAAACTCATCATTTTGGAAGAGTGCAACAATTTTCTAAAGGTTGGGAGATCTGCTAATCTAAATTTAGAGGTCAGAGACGAAAGTGCAAATTAATGAATATAAAAGTTAAGGACCTTTTCTATAATTTACCCTTTATAATTATATGGTATATGTCTCCACATTATAATAGTGGTGATTAGTAAATATTTTTATAATGACGTTAACTGTTTTAAGCTTCTGGAAAAAATTATTGTACCTAATGAGTACCTAATCCTCAATATTCCGTCCATTTATTTTTTGCCACTTTTTTTGAGACCCACTTAACCCTTTAACAATCCCACTAACTTAATTAAATGTTAACCAGTAATACCGTTAACTATTAGTAATTTTTCTTCATTTTTTTATAATTATGGCAATTTTATTTTTGTTTTTATTTCAAAAAATTAAACTATTAAATAAATTCCTTCGTTTTGGATCTAGCTCTTCTGATCATATTTTCAACATTGAATTTAGTTGATAGTTGAATTTTCTTAAAAAAACTTCAATTTCTAAATAAAAAGTAGGTCAAGAATTGACACTTAGGAGAGACCGTCGTACAAATTTATGCGAATGCAAGTGAAAAAATTAATAGAAATACAGAGTAAATTAGATATATATGAATAAATGGGGATTGACATGAATATATTTTGTTTCGCCTGTCGCCCAGGAACACTTGGTAGAACTAAAAATGCTTGACTCTTTAAATAAAAAGCATCTTACATTTAAAGAGTTTATTCTAACTGTAAAATATTGTGACAATGAGTCCCCTTCGAAAGCTTCTTAGAGTTTTTGTATAAAAACCTCTTAAACTGTAAAGTATTATGACAATGAGTTCCCTTCGAAAACTTCTCGGAGTTTTTTTAGCAAAACCTCCCAATCTATGTAACGTGTATAAATCAATATCACGTGCATTTATAATACAGGTTGCATGTATCCATACACGTTACATATGCTAACAAAACCTTTAGAAAGTTTTTGAGAATTTTCCTTGTGACAATATACATGGTGTAATTAATTAACGATAAGTAGAAATGTCACGCCCCCCATTATTTTCATATTATCGAAGTCTAATGGTAGTGGAAACATTTGAGAAGTTAATCTCGATTTAAAATTTGAAGGCGAGCCTTTACGAATACAAGTCAAAGACTATTATATATAATATCATGTTATTATAACTACGCACCATTTATTGCAGGCTACTCACAATGAAACTTCGGCCAGATCGGAAGAGCGTCGTGTCACATATTTGTATCTTCTCTATCTTTGGAATGATCTGGCCACAAAGCTCTTAATTCAATATCTACAGAGTTGTTAAAGTGAAAGGAAAGCAGGGTTAGTACAAAGTGTCTAGTGAATTACATGTATTGGCTCATGATGAAATGCGAGAAGATTACTTTTATGCACAAAGACAAACCCTTTATATGTACAAGTCGGGCACATCACCAGTTTAGCCTTCACCCATAACCGCAAGATACAAAGATTCAAGATGACCACGGTCACGTAGCATGGTTAGAATACCACAAAAATTACCACATAGCAAGGCGAGAAGGGTAGATAGCACCACTAGAGATGCCTAAAAGTAACAAACAATCATTTATCCAAAATAATTATGCACAATCAAGTATCAAATACTAAATCAATTTAATGAAAGTATGAGTTCAGAAGAGGGAGAGAGTGAAGACATGTGTTACTCACCTCTTTTGATTCCCCAAAGATTGCTTGATTTATTCTAAATAGAAAAGGGTCTCATAAATCTTAATTTCCACAATTGAAGTTATATTTGGAAATTGGATTCTTACTTATTTTTGATTACATAATTAGTAAATGAGAAAGATATTATATGAATAGGAAAAGAAGAGAGATAAGTAGAATGTTGAAAGAAAACTTTGGTGAAGTCCTCCATCAATTGGAAATTTTATATGCATTAGATTTAATTGTTTCTAAATGTCATTTAGAATCTTTTAATTACAAAAATAAAAAGTATCCTATAATTTGGCAAAACTAGCACTATATGTTTAAGAGATGATGTGGTCAATCTATCTTCCATTTATTGCTCATCGAGTCCCTATACTTAATGTGATTTTACAATTAGATTGTTATATTTCGAATCATACTAATCAATAACCATTTTTTAATTTTAGGCATTCATTTGAGCAATAAAATTTTTATTCTTGAAACATAAATGATGCAAATTTAAGTAATTATTCCTATCATTTCCGAAATAATTATTACATCACTTAATTTATTCTTAAAATTTTAGGAGATGTTACAAGAAAGGTGCATAATTCATGACCCGTGTAATTTATTATATATAATTAATGAATGCCTTGCCAATCGTCATGTGGATGAGTAATGAAAATCAATGGTGTTCATGTCCGATCTCTTGGCAGACATCTGACGCGATATTATTAGAAATTCTAGACAATTTAACAAGTAGGAAAACAAACTCAAGCTTCAATTTGCTTCTTTTATGATAAAAACTAGATTTTTTCACCTTGCAGTATACGAGTAGAGTTATAGTATACATTCATATCAAAATTGACTATATCATATATAAAGTACAATATATTAGATGTATTGTATAAAATTATGAATTGATCAGATATTTATAGTAAAATGCTTGAATTCATAATTCTAGCCTCCTCCAAATACGTTAAGCGAGTTCACACGTTCAACGTATATAAAGTTGTAATAATTAGCAATCAAATAATTAGATATGACAATTTGACATATCGACTCATTAAACCCACATAGACCTACCTCTAATAGGATTTACCCGTCACGCCTAATCAGGACAAAAGAACATGTATGGGACAACATTGTCTATTACGCCGTGGGTCCAGGGCACGTGCGTGTCAGGTTGGACCTGCCCCATAGACTAGTGACCCATCAAGCATTTTTTTTAATTTTTAATAAATTTAATTCTAAAAATGTATAGAAATTATTAGATATGACAATTTGATCGGTTGACCTATATAGCTCTTCCGATCTTTATTTTTATTTTTTATTATATTATTTTTTTAAAAGAATTTTTCTATCAATTGAAAGAATCATATTATTATATTAGTTAATGTTGTGCATAGTTATCAAACCCGGCTCAAGCATTAAACCGGCCGAGGACCTGGTTATTAGTTCACTGGCTCAATCGGTGACTCGGTAGTCAAACTGGCGTGTCAATTCTGATCAGCCCGTTGAATTATTTTTTACAAATATATCATGAATAATTGCCATTAGTATTAATTCTACTATAATTTCGTAATTAAATATTAGAAAATTCTAATTGGACAAAAGAAGGGACAAAAAAGGTGACAAACTGGACAAATGTCATAAGTGATTAATGTTGATGTAAAAGTGACATGATGTGTTGAAAAAATGATTGTGTTATGTGTCAGTTTCGTTCAAATTTTTGTATGTATCTTTGTTTAAACAGCACAACTCTTAAATATCATTACACACAAGTGAAAATGAAATCAATAAATATCTTTTAGATGTAATTCACTTTGAATTGAAATTTTTGGCCTATGATTGTTGGATGGCGAGACCACAGTGAGAGAACGACAATGAAAAGTTGCTATTAGGTGAAAAAAATGTTAAAAGACGTTAATTGACCATTGAATTCTAAATTTCCTTGATGTGTAATAACCTGGGCGGTTCTTCGATTTTTGGGTCACCTTCTTTACAAAACCCGCCGGGTCAGCCGGGTCAATTTCGATTAGATTACATATTACTAATCAATTGTTAACCAGACGCGGCACTTGGCCAGGTCATCGGTTTTCCAGTCTGACGGACCGGTTCATCCGGTTTTGATAACTATGATGTTGGGAAGTGCTTGAAAATTTTCCTTCAAATAGGTTTTCAAGTTATTCTGAAATAAATTTTGGTTTCCATATTATTAAGGACTCTGAGAAGGAAATTTTGAAAATTAAACAAACATAAATAATAAATAAATAAATAGAGATAATAGCAAAGGATTAGTTTATAATGTCTTCATTTTTGAATAATTCAGTAGCGAGAAGAATAATTCTAAAAAATACTAATCCATAAGAAATTAAGCAGTTACTCACCGTCAATTTTATACCCGTAGCGGATAATAAAAAATTATAAAAATTCATAATTATATATAAATGCTTTAAAAAATAGAAATGAGCAAACTAAAATAAAAAGAGGAATATAAAAAACTAATAAACTAATATAAATTATTGAAAACTCGTGATGAATATCCAAATAACAAAAGTTTAAATTTTAAAACTCAAAAATGAGGCTTATAAGTCTTTCAAATTTTTTTTTAATTACGTTTTAACGAAGGTGTTTCTTTTTTCGCATTATCTAGATTAGTAAGTTAACTTTGCGTTGACAAAACTTGTATATTGACGGAATTACACTAATTCCAAATTGGTTTATATTCGGAAGACTTTCATTAAGAAATCAGATCACAGAGATCAATGAGTTTTAATTTCTTTAACAAAAAATAGTTTTTTTATTTACAAATCTAGAGTTTTATCCATAGCAATCAACAATGTAAAATTTTTATAGACAATAATTTAAAAAAGTTTACCCAATTGGAACAACAAAAAAAACAATACTTAAAACGTAATGTCCCATTCCCTATAACAACCGTGTCACAATGCACAGATATATAATCACTATACATGTATAATACATAAAAGTGTTATATAAACTGTCATGATTTTGAGAAAATTTAATTCAACTTTATGATTTCTATGCAATCTATGACGCTAAATAATAATAATAATAATATTAATAACAACAACAACAACAATAATAATAATAATAATAATAATAATAATAGAAAAGTGACATTTTTTGCGGTTTGGTTTCCATAGATTCAAGGGCTCTAAGAAAGGAAAATTTAAAAATTATGAAATTTTGTGATTTTGAAAAGGGATGAATTATGGAATGAATTTTAAAAATTATAGGAAGGTTGAATATTAAAGGGATAAGGGAAAAAATATATGAATGCATAGTAATTTTTGGGAAATGTGCGTCTTTACGGACAAAGAAGAATTTCTTAATTATTCTAGTAATATTTTAGCAGTTCGCGTTTGAGACAATTGACGGGGCATTTGTTTCACTAACTCATTATTATGAGAACTAGATTATCACCCGTGCGTTGCACGAGAAGATACCAAATCAAATTATATCTAATATTAGTATGAAATGTTAAATAATGTATGATTAATCATATTGAACTATAATGTTTTGATTATCTTGCTATTAACTAATAGTTACTATATGCTTACGCGATATGGAATAATATTAAGTGACTTTAATAGGAGTTGTAAAAAGACCCAATAAACTCGATATCCAAAGGTACCCGATCCTGTTAAGATAGGGAGTAGCCGACTAAATAGGTAATTCAGTTGGAGATGAGATAAAAAAAATTGACTTAACTTAACAATGTACCAAGGAAAGATATGATAATTTTTACTTGTACCCGGCTCATTTCCTTTTTTTTCTGGGACAAAAACAAAAATATTTACTAAAAATTCGAATGGTTTGAAAAGTAAAAAAATGATAAAACTTATCAAGAAAGTTCAATAATTTCAATTGTAATTTTAATGTTTAGAATATAATTTAATAAATAAAAAATGAAAATAGAAATATATAAATATATTTAAATTGGCTAATAAATGTGTAATATGAATTACATGTACAAACCCTTCCCTGTCATGTCTCCGATTTAAGTGGGGATGAGGAAAAAAATTGATATGTATGTTAACGGGTGTAGCATACCTGATCCCGACCCGACCCCTTTTCATTCTTATATCTCAGGAAATTAAACATTTTATTTTTCCTCTGTGACTATACTGTGAATTTTGTAAACTATGAAGCATTAATTAAACTATATTTCTCATATACAAAAGAGGTAGCGTAATAATTAACAACTCTATTTAAAAGCATATAAACAATAATTAAAAATTAATGCATCAACTAAAGATTAAATAGTTTAATATAAATTACGAAATACTTCTTAGATAAAATATGCATATTTAAAAAATTTTAAATTAAAAAATCAAAAAACATTGTATATAAATTAATCTAACAAAATATTTAAAAAGATAAGATACACCCAACAAAATATTTGAAGATAAGAATAGATAAGTATCATAATTATTAACTAATTGAAAAAATAAAGAAATATTAATTTATAATGTACCGCAGAATCTACCTAATATGTAAATAATATCTAAAATGTCCTCATTTAAGATAGTTTTAGCAGAAAAACTGTGATATAAAGATACCGTAGACTAATATGCTTTTATGTATATATAGATATTCTAGAAGAGCTTGGCTTGGGACAAGCAGGTGATGCAGTCGGGTGGACGTGTGGGCCGGTTTGGAAGGGCACAAAAACATAATGTACAGTCTCCGTTGTACAAAATATTCTGCTTTATGAGTTTGTTTACAAATATACGTACAGTCTCCGTTGTACAAAAACCACATTTCTTGATTCGGTCTTGATTGAAACCCCAGCAGTAATACTTGGAAAAGAATCATTTTTTTCTTTCCCGACTACAGAAAAAATCAATTAGATCATACAAAGGTATGAACAAGTTTTACACATTTGGATTCTTTTATCTTAGTCTATACGAAGTAATAAAAATAGTGAGAGTAATGGACACGAACATGACCCGATCACCAAGAGAGAAATGAGAGACCCCAATATTCTTGAATCTATTTTTCGGGTGAATGATAATTGTGTTTCGAGTCTACTCGATTAGAAGTTGTAGCCATTGCTTCGCTGGATTTATAGGCAATTGCATTCAAATTTAATGCATGCAAAAATGTGAAAAACTGTTGAAGCCGTACAAGATGTGATGTTTATTATTTCTTGGGTAATGTTATTTATTATTATTGTTACTACTGGTGATCTATTACTATGTTTACGTGAAATTTAATAATAAATCTACTTAAATGAAAATACATCCTTATACTTAATTGGATTGATTATATAATGTAATGTCGCAATACTATCATATGGATGGTTCATTGTCACTATATATACTTGAGGCATGACATGAATTGTTTTTTAGACAATAATGTCATTACTATTATTTGATAATTCTTAATTTATTTCTCAATTAAAGTTATCATTCCATCTAAATAAATAATCATAAACATCACCGCCATTATCATTAACAATGAGTAATTCAATAAAGCACAACTAATACTCAACATCAGTTTATATATAACGTTAAATGAGAAGTTAAATCATGTGAGTTATATTTACAGTAAAAATGATATCTTCCCATATGCCTATCAGGATTATCCCTCCAAAAGCATACATGGCAAGATATCAAAACTAGCGTTTAACATGCATTTATTTATTTCAACTTATTAATTATCTAACGTTACATATATGTTGTCATTTAAACTGGTATTGCATAGCATTATTTTTTATGAACAATTTAATATCTATCAATTAAAACATGAGCATGTATGCTTATATACAAATAATTTAAGGCTAATCATACTTACATTGCATTTTAATTGAAATGATGGTCCTTAATATATAGTTATTGTTATAATTACATTCAAAATATATCTCATATTTTTATTATCAAATTTTCATTTATGTTAGTATTGATGTCTACTTTTTAAAAATTATATTAGCCCACTTTAAATAAAGAAATAATTGGACACATTTTAAGCTAAACATTACATATAGGGTAAATTACACTTTTAAATTTACGTAACATAAATTGTTGGACACAAAACATCGCTTGATATGCATGTAACAAGACCTTTTTACACAAATAACATAGCTTAAATACGTAACAGATCTTATTATATAGACAGTGGACAATGTTACACATAGTACATATTGTTACACACATAGTAAACATTGTTCCACGTACAACATAGATTTTTTTTCACACATAACACACTTCATTGTACAAATATAGCAAATCCTATATTATGACAAGCATAACGTTACAATATAAGCCAAACATTTAAAAATATGGTCTCAGGAAAATTAAAAGTTAAAAAAAAAATGAAAAAAAAAGAAAAATAAAAAATAAAAAAGGGAAAATAGAAAAGAAAAGAAAAGAAAGAAAAAGAAAAAATAAAAAAGGGAAAAAAGAAAATAATAAAGTATAGAAAGAAAACAAAAAGGAAAAAAATAGAAAAAGAATGGCCGGCGACGGATAGTGTACCGGTATAGGGCAAGGTGGTGGGTAAGTGGAGAGGGGGCTGCGGTAAAAAATAAATAAATAAAGAAAATTAGAAAAATGTAAGTATTTCTGAAATTTTAGCTTCACAATTATTTTTGGAATGAAAATTAGTTTGTAAGCATACGGTTCTCCCATTATTTTATAGATAACAATTTAGATAGCATGATAAGTTACAGCGTTGTCTATCGTGAGAGAATTTATAAAGGATTAACAGATGATACATACAGGCTGATCACGTCTTCATTTACTGGAAACTAAATTTTTCGGTACCATACAAAAAAAAAAAAAACTAAAAGGGAAAAAAGAGCTTATTAACTGAAATAAATTAAATATGTTGACTATTTTAGTTTGAAATCACAAAATTTCAGACAAACAAACAAATGATAAATTGGAAAATCGACTTTTTTTAAAAGAAAAATAATATATATTTTTTATATTGCAAAGAATGGCAACTTTTTTTTTTTTGGAGCAAAAGAATGTCACGTCTTATTTTATGATTGTCAATTGTTAATTTATGAATTTCAACCTTTTCTTTTTTAAATTTGTTTGTCAATTGTTATTTTTTATTTTTAATCTAATTTTTTAATTATATAGTTTTTCTTCTCTTTTTATTTTACTGAGCGGTTATTTATGTATAATAATAAATGAGTAAATCAAATTTTTTTCTTTTGGTTCGAACAAGTATTACAGTAGTTAGTTTTTTCACGTTCTAAATAGGAGGCCCTGAGTTTGAATCACACATACCGCCCCTATATTCCCAATGTATCAATATATATATGATCTTTTTTAAATGTTAAGACCTTATTAGAGCAGCCGCATCGGTAGTGCTAAAGTAGGTTGTTAGCGTAGTTACTAGTTAACGACTTAAAAACAACCTACATTGGTGGTGTTAAAGTAGTTACTAAAAGTATTTAATTTAACAAGTTGTTAGTTTTATTGTTAAAATTAACGATAAACTTAACACTTTATGTGGTATTATTTCTTCTTTTTTATTTTAATTAATTTGGGATTAGTCTATATTTTACTATTGACTGATGATTAAATTTAACACTCTTATTTAGAATCACCAATGCGGTACAAATTAATAGTTAAATTTAACTTTCTTAGGTATCCTTTAACAATCACTAAAAACTTCACTTTTTGCTTATATATGTGAATAGTTAATTTTAACACTACTATCGTGGAAGCTCTTAAGATCTTATTTAGGTAATAGAGTAAATTTATTTAAGCAAGGGAGTAAATCAAGACATTTCAGATCTAGAAGTTTGGATATTTTTTTTGAACTAATTTTTTAATTATTACTTAATTTTTCTAATTGTTTAACTCAGCCAGCTATTATTATTTAAGTATAACAATGGAATAAATCAACGCATTCGAATCTGATTTTCTTTGAGGGGAAAGGTTAGGCGGGATAGGCGGGAATCTGTATAATTATATTTTTATGAGTTTTTTACATATACATTGTACGGAAAATATCAAAACAAAATATATGTAATCTTTAATACGTAAGATCAAATAACGTATGATTATAAGCACTTGTCAACCACAATATTTTTTTATCTCGTCGTAGACTAATACTTGTTATATTAAATTGTATATGAAATGTAATTACATGAATAAAGTATTTTATTTTACTTAGTAACTACATTATAATACACATCTTATAAATTTTAAAATGTTAATCATAAACTAAATATCAGAAATAATTTTATTTAATTATTGAGTGAATATATTAGAACATTCTGAAATATGTAAATAAGCTCTACACGATGAGAATAAAAGATTGTTAAATGATTATAAAATAAATAACCTAATAAGCAATTGATATAAATCAGTCCAATTTTTTTAAGGGAAGTTTTCAAAATAAGTGATTAAAATAAGATGATGAATGTACTTTTCTAAAATAAACTAATTCTGTTTTACAAATAATAAGATTATTGATAATCCTTAAGAATTACTTAAATTATCTCCAACATTTATATGATAAAAATCTATTAAATAAGATAATAAAACTAATAAGACTTAACTCAAGTAGACAGCAAAAACATTTAAAAATGATTGAAAAAATAAATTATTATATAAATAACACCCTTGCTTGATTTCGTTTCATAATTCAAATATTTTTAATCAAGTATATATGTATGAAATCACCCATTAAATATAAATATATAGAAACTAATTCATATTTTGAATCAGGGTAATCAAATTTGCCTTACGTATGCAACATTGTCCATATTTTTTTAAAGACTTCTCTTTAAAGAATGAATTTAAACTCATAAGCTATAATATTGTGTTTTGACGAATTAAAATATTTAATAAAATAACTAAAAGGAAAACAAAAGAATTATAAAAGACGATATATAAAAATAAAATTCAGACAAAACTATATACAAAAAAAGGTAAAACGAGGAACCCTTCCAATCTCAGACATTTTTCTTATTTAAAAAACTAAATCTCATCCACTGATCAGTAATTTTAAATGAAGTTAGATTATCACAAAACAAGAATGTTATTTTCAAGATAGAAGAAGATAAAGGAAAATTGAAATTAGAACAATCAAGTCTAATCAAATCAATTTAAATCGTTATAGTAAAGATTTAGATGACTGCAAATATTACTGTAACGAACTTAAAAAGTCTAAAATATCACCCAAAATTGCAGTACAATTGTACCGCGGACTACTTTCCTTATATAAATGTCTGTGTCTGTATAGATTTTAGTTTTGTATTTCTATTTATGCGGAGGGTGTTGTGTAGGAAACTGTGTAGATGTTAGGTAGGTTGGGTGAAAAAATTGAAAATTGGGACAAATTTTTCTTTAAAGAGGTTGGTTGAAAAATAGGAATTATTTATTTTTATTATTATTATTATTAGGGGAAATTGGAAACTGGGATAATTTTTTTAGAGTCATTTTCACTCTAGGTCCCCAACATTTCATCTTTATATCAATTTTGTCTCTATTATTGTTTTCGAGCCTACAAGGCCCACAACCTTTTACTTATTATCGTATTGTATCCTAACATTAATTTCGTGTCCAACTTTCAATTTTCACCATTAGCTCCTATTATTATGACTATTATACTCTTAATTCTTTATTTCAACTAGAAGTCCCCCAACCTTTTAATTCTTATACAATTTTGTTCCCCTTTCTTTTGTGTGTGTATAGGATCCGTAACCTTTCATTTATTTTTGTGTCACATCCTTACTGACACACTCCGTCCTCAATCTTTCAATTACTACTGTTAATTCTTACTAAAATTACCATTTAACCCTTAATTATTTAAATAAAAATAAAGGACATTCTTGGCCTGTCTCATCCCCAATGAAAACTGCCTTAAATAGTGATAACAAAAAACTCGGGTTTGCACTAAACCCGATGGACACCTAATTCGCGTAAAAAAAAGTTTGCCAATCGAGAATCGAAGCAACCGATCATATCAGATTTTTTGATTTATCACAAATCACCTAGCGGATACAAACTAGGGTGAGATCCAGAATTAAAACAAAAAAGAAAAGAAAGAAAAATCCATTTTTAGTTTACAAAAATGAAATTAAACCTTAATACTCTAATTTTAATTTTTTGTCTGGGGTCTCTCTTTTACTCTCTCTTTACGACCATCACTTGATATGTCCTAACCCATTATGCATATCAATAAATTTTTATTCGCCAATTGTAGATTGTATTTGCCAAGTCTAGTCCACTCTAAATTTGCCATGCATGCTTAGCCACCACTAGAATATAATGATGTCATTTTAGAGCTTACTGCCTAAGTGATGTCATTTCTGACAGTAAAAGGAATTGGGGAGAATTCTCCTTTTTTTGCAAATTTTTGAGCCCTCAAAATCCATCTTTCGATCCAAATTGGTCAATCAGTTCGGATTGAGATGGATTACATATCTGGGGCAAATTAGGATGATAATGACAGAGATAAGAAATTAAAATTACAATTAGAATAATAGGGTTATGTTTGATTTTTTATAAATCAAAAAACCAATTTTTTGGGTAGATCCAAAAATCAATTTTTTGGGTAGATCTACTCAATCCGTGTTCACCATGTTATCTGTAATAGATCAAGAAATTTGATCCGATTTGTCACATCGATACTTAGATTGACAACTTTTTTCGAGGAGGATTTGATACTCATAGAAATAATTATAAATCGAGTTTTTTTGTTATTCCTGACTGTTTTCAGTAGGTTGTGTTGAAGCGAGTTAGAATGGGTGGACTTCTTATTTTATCTTATTCTTTATTTTTTATTTAAATAATTAATGGTATTATAATAATTTTTTTCGATATTAACAGTAAAAGTTAAAATTTTAAGTATGAAAAGTGTTAATGGAGATATAACATGACAAGAAATGAAAGACTGGGGTCCTATGTATCCAAAAAAGAATGTGGACAAAACTGTATAAAAATTGAAAATTAGAGACTTATAGTGAAAATAAAGAATCAAGAATATAATAGTCATTTTGATAGTCGTTAACGGTGAAAATTGAAACGTTGGAGGTAAAAAGTGATGTTGAAGGCATAATACGAGAATAAATGAAAGGTTAGAGACTTATGAAGTCCCAAAAAAAAAAAAAGAACGTGGATAAAGTTGACACAAAGTTCAAAGATTAAGGACCTAGAATGAAAATTACCCAAAATTAATTAATTAAAAATGTGATAAGAAAAGTTTTGCACAATATGATATATGATGATAAAGATCTTTTAGTGTAATTAAATTTTGGTACTCTAAACACTTTTCGTGGCATGGATGAATATAATATAACGTAAATTTTTCCCATTTTCTGTAAAGTAGTACCAGACAAATACATTGCACATGATTTGTAATTTATATGGTTTAGGAATTAATAGTTTTTATCTATAAAAAGTGAATTTTTTTTTTATTTTTACAATTATTAGTTAGAAAGTGGAAAGTTAATATATAAGAAATCAATATAAAAATTTAAGATGGCCTAATCTAAATAATAATTTGTAATTATTGTAGAGGTGAAAGCGTAAATCAAATTTTTGCACTGATCATCATGATAAGTATTGATCTAAATTCATCGTCAATGAAAAATAATTAGAAAACATCAAAATACAAACAAAAAACAGTAACCAAACACTATGAAATAATGTCAAATTTTGATATTATGTAACCATATTCAAAATTAAAATAGTGAAAAGTCACTAAAAACTTCTACTTGAGCCCCACCACTGAAACCTTAAATAGTCAAGTGAAATCCAATATATGAAATGATTTGATCCATGAACTGTACTTTGGTAAATATTATAATGTTACAGGGATCATTACTGCAAACTATAGTAGGGGAAATCATAAGCATCTAATTGTATAATCAACTTTATCATTGTCATAAAGATTGTGATGGTTGAGGAATCATTAGAACAGAAATGCAATATATAAGTGTAGATGTCATAATGAATACTAAAATGGGATTTTAAAAGTTTTTATTTAATTAATTAATCTCATTCAATTCAATTCAATTCGATTCCATTTAATTAAACAAAATATTTATAATTAATGAGAAAAGATGAATAAGGAATTAGAACAAGGGTAATTATAGTCCCATCACAAAAATTAATCATTAAACCATATTATTATTCCACCACAAATTAAGAATAGTTTTGATAAACACATCACAAAAATTTTTACAACTATAGCCTCCTTAGTTTTAAAAATGCTAATAAAATCCTTTAAAAAATAATAAAACATAATTGGGAATTTTTATATTAATTGATATTTATATTAATTAATCATTATCATCTCCATTTTTATCTCTGACACCACTAATCCAATACCTTCACATTGAAAAAAGGAAATTCACTCAATCATTTTCATGATTTGATTCATTTTATTCAACGCTTTACGTCAAATATATATATATATATATATATATTCTAACTATGAATTACAAGTAAATAAACTCGTCTGATGTCTACTGTTTATTCTAACATGACACAAAAGATCGAGGCAAAGAAGTAAAGCTACAAATCATAAATTTGTCAAAATATTTTATTTCTATTACCTCAAAAAGATATTTTTTTATTTCTATTTTTTTCTGGAATTTTGGGTTAAAAATTTTTTAAAAATAATTTCCAAAGCACATACGTGTTTCCTTTTACTATTGACAAAGGATAATTAGTTTGCATAAAATAAAAAACTAAGCTATTGAATCTTTGCTTAATTAATGAAGATAAATAGGGAAATATATATAGTCAAATTAAGAATGCAATGAAATTAACACAATGATAATAACCATACTAAAAATATTTTGGGTTAGGTTATGTTGTGGGCCATTTGGGTTGTTGATTGAATTATACTTTTGGTTATTTAAGTAAATAGAATTACTATTTTGAATTGTGGTCTAGAAATTAATTTGCGTAGTGAGAATATAATATATATATATATATTAATTAATAGTTTCTCTGGCTCAATTTGATTGTGAGCTCAATTAAAAATGATTTTTCCACTCACTGTCGGGCTCCTTTAAAAAATTAATTGATGATATGATTATTCTGTCATTATTATTATATTTTTCTTTATTATTATATTTTTCCTTTAAATCAATTAATTTAATATTTTTATTTTGTAACTTTATCTGCATAATTTAATATTTTTATTTCAGAACTTTATCCACAACTTTATCCACATATTATATTTAATATTTTTATTTTGAGACTCTATCTATATATTAATTTAATATTTTTATTTCAGAACTCTATTTACATATTACATTTTAATTAATTTTACTATATCCGATTGTATAATTTCATGATTTTATATTCTCCTAATATATTATATTTTACTTTCTCAGCATAATATGTCCATGAAACGCACGAGTATTAAATATAGTTGTCTGTAAATGTACGGGCGTGAAACTAATATAGATTATAATATCGGGTTTTGTTGCTTTTAAATAAAATAAAAATAAGAATTAATAAAAAAATTATTGGTTCATTTATTATACTTTTTTATTGTTATATTTTTCCTTTCGATAAATTAATTTAATATTTTTATTTTGAGACTCTATCTACATATTAATTTAATATTTTTATTTCAAAACTCTATCTACATATTACATTTATTTAATATTTTTATTTTGTGGCTCTATCTATATATTAATTTAATATTTTTATTTCAGAACTCTATCTACATATTACATTTAATATTTTTATTTTAGGACTCTATCTATATATTAATTTAATATTTTTATTTTATAGCTCTATCTACACATTTCATTTTAATTAATTTTACTATATCTGATTGTATAATTTCATGATTTTATATTCTCCTAATATATTATTTTTTACTTTCTGAACATAATATATCCATAAAACACATGAGTATTAAATATAGTAGTCTGTAAATGTACGATTGAGAAATTAATATAGATTATACTATCAGGTTTTCTTGCCTTTAAAGGAAATAAAAAATAAAAATTAATAAAAAATTATTGGTTCATTTATTACTTTTTCTTATTGTTATGTTTTTCCTTTTAATCATTTAATTTAATATTTATATTTTGAAACTCTATCTATATATTACATTTTGGTTAGATATATCTCACATTTGCTTAATGAGTTTCAATTACATGAAAATAGATAATATATCAATCTTGATTTCAATATTACTTTTCCTTATTATTATACTTTTCCTTTTAATCATTTAATTTAATACTTTTATTTTGAGACTCTATCTATATATTATATTTTCGTTAGATATATCTCATATTTTTCTAATGGATTTTAATTTTATTTTGTTCGATTGTGTAATTTTCTCATTTTATATTCTCTTACTCCACTGTATTTTATTTTTTTAGTATAATATGTCTGTGAAATGCACGGGTGTGAAGCATATTGTGTCCGTGAAACGCATGAGTGTGAAACTAATATATAATACTATCAAATTTTATTATCTTTAAATGAAATAAAAAATAGAAATTAATAAAAAAATATTGGTTTAATTATTATATCTTTCCTTTTAACCATTTAATTTAATATTTTTATTTTGAGACTCTATCTACATGTTACATTTTAGTTAGCTGTATCTTATATTTACCTAATAGATTTTAATTACATGAAAATAGATAATATATCAATTAAGATTTCGATATTGTTATATTTTTCCTTATTATTATATTTTTCCTTTTAATTATATAATTTAAAATTTTTATTTTGAGATTCTATCTACGTATTATATTTTGGTTATATATATATATATATATCTTATATTTGCCTAATGAGTTTCAATTTTACTTTGTTCGATTGTGTAAATTTATGATTTTATATTCCTCTACTCTATTTTATTTTACTTTATCACTATAACATGTTCATAAAACGCACGGTTGTAAAGCATATATAGTATGTCTGTAAATGCACGGGTGTGAAACTAAATATAAAATTATGCTATCGAGTTTTGAAACTAAATATAGAATTAATAAAAAAATTATTGGTTCATCGAGATATCGATTGACTAATGACAAGAATTTAAGACTATGTCAACAAAATAAGGAATTGATTGTATGCTACTTACAAATATATGATGCACATTAATTCCATGCAAGTTGTGTTTTTCAGTTTCTTTATGACATAAACTTGATAAGCACAATTATGTTATATTTTATGTATGAAATTTCTTTACAACTCTACCCGTGCAACGCACGGGTGGAAGTCTAGTTATCCTTAAAACAAATGTGTAGGGGTAAAATCAAGAAAGAAGAGATGAACATCCGGTGTACAAGAAAAATTAAAGGTCAGGTCCAAAAAATAAAGAAGAAAGTGATTGGAATATTTATCTTTAGAACATTAACTTTTTTAGCAAAGAAGCCATGGGGAATTAAGCTTAAAAAAACAAAGAAAATCTAAACCCTTACCTGTTGCCAGTTGGCTGAATCAAGAGAAGCAGAAGGAATTGAAGAAAAAACCATGGTTATAATTGCTTATATGCTTCTTCTTTTGTAAAAGGTTTATGGAGAATCACATCCACAGAGAGAGAGAGAGAGAATGAGAATAAGAAGCAAAAATAAAGGTAAAAGCTTTATGAGACCCACCCACATATATGTACCCACAGTACACATAATTAATCCTTCTTTTTTCCTCTCCGGTCTGTTCCTTCCCCCATCTCCCACTAATTTCTCCTATTTCTCTCTATCTTTTTGCTTTCATTCTTTGCATGGCATGCAACTATTGCTGTTTTTAGAAGATAATGATGATAATCATAATAATAATAATAATAATGCAGTATATACCCATATATACTGTATATTACAATTTATTAATTAGAATATCGCTTTTTCTTTGATGGAAAACGGCCGTGCGTGGTTTGAGGTTGTGTTATGTTCAGTTCAATTGAAAAAGATAAAAGTTAAGAATTTAGTAAATTATTAACAATAGAATTTCTTTTATTTCTTTTTTCTTTTTTAAGTGTTATGTGGTCAGTTTAATTGAAGAGGGTAAAAGTCGAGAATTTAGTAAAGTACTGACCAATACTTTTTCTTTTCCCCCCGTATAAGTCATATAGAGAGAGCCTTATTAGACTCTCTCTCTCTCTATATATATATATATAAAATAAGAATTATATATGATGATAGTAACTTGTTAGAAGGAATGCAAAAATTGCTTTAGAAAAAAGGGTACTTTTAGAAACAGCCACTATCATTGAGATTTCGAAAAGGATAATAATTATATTATTATCACTTTTTTCATTTTGCAGGCCATAACTATTAAAAGATAATTATTAATTATTATTATAATTAATATACAATTATTTATTTTACAAATTAAATATAATTAATTCGGAGAGATGAAAATGGAGATCGGAAGAATTGACTGTAAATGTGGTACACTTTTATTAAATGGTGAAAGAGTAATGTGATCATCACGACATCACGAAATGAAATTGTGTCTACATGTTAATTTTCATATCTCCCTAGATTTGTTATTACAAATTCAAATCTAAATTCCTATAAGCAAAAAAGTTCAAAAACCGCCTGAATGTGTAGCTTGCTTCGATACACGACATGTGTATCTCAAATCGACATAATATAAGTATTCATACATATGCTACATGAGATGAGAAGTTTTTGAACAATATTCTTAAAACTCCAGTCCACATTAGGGCTTGGCATCAGATCTGGAAACCCAAAAAGGCAATCCGCCTGACCTGCTATGGATCGGGTAGAGTCGGGTTTAGGGTCTGTGCAGGTTGGGTCGCGGGTGGAAAATAGAGAAGGCAAGTGTATGAATACTTACAACACATGGATTTGAGAACCAACTACCAAGAATTTAGCTAGCACCTATTAGGGGAAGGCACATATGGTTGCTCACTTATTAGCTAGACGAGCTATTGATTGTAGCTTGAATCAGTGTTAGTTGTCACCACCTCCATCTTTCATTGTAAACGCTGTGTCATCTGATAATTTGAATTAATAACAATGAAATTCCAGTTGGCCCAAAAAAACTAAAAAATTAGAGCTTATCTTTTCAAGATCATAGCTGATTTGAATTCTTTTCAAACATACATTGTTGCAATGTCCATGTAAGACAAGTTCATTCTGATTAGCTCAAGTTGCTGATTCTTGTTATCCCATATACTCTATATATATATATATCTATATATATTTTATTGTTCTATTTCAATTTCAAAAGAAAAATAATTCAAACCAATCTCTTATATATATATATATATATATATATATATTCACACATTTTGTAAAATTTACAAGTGCTACTATGTACTATTTACTCAAGTGAGCTATTAATTGTTAATAATATTAAAATAAAATGTTATAGAATGTGAATCCTAGTAATTTGTGAGGTTGATATATTGTGTAAAGGCTCCGAGGTTTGAGATTCAAATGATTTACTGAATTTCAGTTTCCTTGGAAGTTACAATTAACAATTTTTATTCCTAGTGAGTTTCTATTTGGATTGGACGTATAAATTTCCATCAAAAAAAAAAAAATATATATATATATATATATCTAGTTTCTCCATTCTTAGCACTCTTAACACAAATTTTGAAGAAGCCCCAATTATGTATCAAAATTTTGGAGTCATCAATAAATTTCTCATTTATATAAGTTTTTTTTTTAAGCCAAATGTACTCACCAGCCAAATATGCTTGCAATAATTTTTAAAAAAAATGAAAATTATTCAGTGCCACTATATAGTGTGTTTAGCAATGTATAAGCATATAGTTATTGATGAAAATTTTAACAATGTGATCCGTAGTTGTAAAACAAGAAAATTTTATATTTACGTACGTAATAAATACCAATTCATCAGTAATTCATTAATCTATATAATTTCAAAATTTGAGCTATTTGTGAAACTTCACGAAAAAAATCTTCATCTGCCCAATTTGGGCCCAATACAATGTAATGAACCCAATATATGGACCAGCAGCACTGAACCAAAAAAACTGAATATTTAGGTTGATCTTATATATGAAAAAATCTATTTTTCTTTGGGAGACTTTGGAAAAAAAAATCTACTTGTTCACCGTTTTTTTTTTTAAATAAAAAAATGTGTTCGTAAAAAAAAGTTGACAAAATCAGGGTACTTGATTTGTGAAAAATAGATTCCTACGTGTGCATGTAAAATAATATTTATAAGGGTTTTGTGTAGATGTAACCAAATTGTTAATATATTTTAATAAAGAAAACCAATTTAATAATCTTCATATATTCAAATTAAATAATGTTGCTCCGATGCTATAATGCTTCTAAGCTTACTTCTAAGCTAAGTCACAAAAACTCAACCAAACATGGGGAACAACTTGCACCCCAACTCACCTATTCAAATTATGTCAACACCTAACACTATCTAGCCACCAAAATCCATGGTAGAATGCCACCGGATTCCGGCAACAAACTCATAGAATGCGGCATAATATCAGCTTGATAAAGGGGGCAACTTGGGTGATTCTGCAGCCATTCATTGATGCAAATTACATGAAATGTGTGCGTGCATTTAGACAACTAGTTTCCACCCGTGCGTTGCACGGGCCAATTAACAGCGTAATATATATATATATATATATTATATAATGGTTTAGAACAATGTTTTATGAAAATAAATTACTAAATAAGCAATACTATAATAATTAATGTAACAAACAGTAATAAAAAAAAGTAAATATTGGTTTAAACATTACAAATATAGAAATATTTCTTTATAAACTACATTTGTTGTATTATTTGTTGGATTCTTATCTTGATCAAGTATCAACATTTTCAAACCAGCACGATTTGTAACCCTAGAGACTGCAACATAGAACTGTCTATTAGTAAATACTGACTTCTTTAAGAATAGCTTGACATGCGATAAGGATTGCCCTTAAGATTTATTAATTGTCATAGCATATGAAACAACCAACGGAAATTGTTTTCTTTCAAACTTAAATGGAATCTGATATAAGATGGAGTCAACGACGTCCTTGGGACAATAGTTAAGTTACCAACACTACTCCTAGTCAAAATTTTTCCTTCCATAACATGGTTTCCAAGTCTTGTAAGAAGCAACCTGGTTCCATTACATAATCCTGCAGCTGGGTCAATATTCTGCAATAACAGCACAGGAATACCAACCTTTAGTTTTAGCTCATGATTAGGGACACTTGAAGACTTAATACCATTTAAGAATTCAGTCGATTGAATACTTTCGAATAAACTAGTACTTTTATCTGCTTTGCACGAACTATCAGAACTGAAATAAGTTCTTCCCTCTTCTTGATTCATCACAACCATATAATCATTCAAGTGTTGAAGCAAGTATAGATCTTCCTTGTAAATAACACACGTCATCAAAGCTTCCAAGAAATGAAGGATACGTACTTTCAACAATTGATTGAACTGGATCATCTAAAGTACTAACCAACAGGCCATCAGACACCTTTATTGTTGCATGACCTTCATTATCAATACCAATTGTACCGTTCCCTAAACTCAATATCCAATCAGAAAATGATTTCAACTCAAGACCAGTTGAATCATTAGCTATATTCTGGAGCCTCATATATATTGTCAGCCGTAGAACTTTACAATGTTTCCATAATGGTGACGGCTTTATTGTTGCATAAACAATGTCTTGCCTATTCCCTTTTGGAGCAACTGGCAAAATTTGTCGAAAATCCCCACCAAAAACAATTGTTTTGCCTCCAAAATATTTTTCCATATTTTGTGGATTGTCAAATCTCATCGACGCTCTTCCGATCTCAATGTTCTATCAAGTGCCTCAAAACAATACCTGTGCATCATTCGTGCCTTGTCCCAAATTATAAGCTTCGTTTTTACTATGAGATCTGCAAGTGAACCACCTTGATTGATATTGCATGTTGAATCTTCAGTAGGGTTAAGAGGAGTAAGAAATCTTGAATGAGCTATTCTCCGACCGGGTAACAAAAGAGATGCAATACCACTTGAAGCAACATTTAATACAATTTCACCATTGGATCACATGCAAGCAGATAATGTTTTCCAAACAAACGTTTTCCCAGTTCCTCCGTACCCATATAAAAAATAGACATCTCCTTCTCCACAAGTAACAGACTGTATAATTGTATTATAAACACGTTTTTGTTCGTCTGTTAATAGGGTCACCATCTTTCTATGCTCATCAGCCAAAGATTTTCTATTATAATTCAGTTCATCATATATAAGCCTATTTTCAGAAAATGAGGCGTCCGAAACATCTGGATAAGGCATTGTAGGAAAATCATGCAAACTCATACCTCGACTCTGCAAAATCTTTTCAAGCTCCACCAAAGCAAAAAATTTGAATTTCTTCGTCACTCAAATGCAACTCTAATTTAACAAACCAAGAAAAAAAATACCAAAGACAAAATAAAACACATAAATTGAGAAACAATGATTATTAGTTTAGAAATAGTGTAAAGTTATATAAAATACTTTTTCAATATCTTAAAGCTAAGAGATTAATTTACTTGCAAGGTTTACAAAAGTGAAAAGGGGAAGACAATACCTTGGTGCCCTAAAGTATGTCTCCACATGTATAATATATGGTCTGACATATGACGCCAACATGACTGCCAAACAAATTCAGGTCGAGACATAGATTCTGATGTCAACAATGTTGCAAAAAGACTTCGAATAGAATGAGCTGACCCCTAATGACTTGCTTCTTCAATACTATCAATGTATTCTTTGTCATCATCTAGTAAGCCAAGTACATAGCAAGCATCTCTGAATGAGTCATATTGGATACCGTTGACCTTCCTAATCTCCTCATATAAACTTGGACCTCGTTTTACATTCAATAATGTCTTAAGTAATACATCTCACCCTGACCAGGAGATATATAAAAACTCCGACCAATTGTATACCCACTCCTTCGTGGCATCCACTTCTTTATATCTTCATGCCACACAAATTTTGTGGGGAATTCTACATATGTCAAATTTCTGGCTTTATAATATTCCTTATTTGCCTCCATCCATGTAGTGAACATACGCCGTCTTGCTGTATGACAATTTAGAACATGCTGAATTGGTTCATTTTCTCCAAAGTAAAGCATCTGCTCACCAAAAAGGTGGAAAGATAAACGCTCCATAGGAGGTTCTCTAAAATGGATGTCATAGCCAAATAAACGCCAAATTGCTTCACATGGTGAAAGATATCTACAATCCAAATATGTCTTAATCTCATCTACTCTATCATTACCTCCTTCGCTATCACTACTCATATAAAAACTTGTTGTCTTGGCCTTTGTGCACATACTTAAATAAATATTTAATTGATTTAGACTGATTACACCATTCTACATTAATATGAGCATGATACTTTAGAAGGAGATACCGATTATGTGGAACGACATACCAATTATCAAGTTCAATCCCATTCTTTTCCACAATCTTTTCATTATTCTTTCGTCTATAAGTCAAATATCCGTCCTCATCAACAACTGTCGACTGAACAAACTTATTTGAATAATGCTTCGTACACCGTCCTTTAGCCATACGTGGAGAGTTAGATCGAGCTAACCACAAGGACCATGAATTATAAGATCTTTCACAGCTTCATAGTAAACTAGATCATTGTCTTTATCAGGGATTTCAGCAGAAATTTTACAATCAATTTGCTCCTTAGTAGAATACAAAGTACCATCAGTAAGCTAAAGCAATCTATGAGCATGCGACAGTCCACACTTTTGAAACTCTATTGTGTACATCGCTAAACAAACAGTAAAAAACATATGGAAAAAAAACAATAAATAAACACAGTCATAGGAATTAAGTTTAGATTTAATGCATAAAAAACACAAAACACAGTATTTTAAGAAAGAATATACCTGCTTTAACTGGTCCAAAAATAGCATTATGCCTATCTTTTAATCAGTAAATCCAACTTCATTTTGAACACTCTGCATAATATATCCGGATGATCTTCTGCCTTTACCCTCTCGATTCAAGAAAACAAACAACCTTCGGCCATTTTGGGTTACACGTAAAGGTTATAAACAAATTAGGATAACCGGTACACTTGTATATGGCCATGGCATCCTGATGCTTTTGAATTGTCCACCGAGCTCCACCAACATAAGACTATGACAAATATATTCTCTTCCCAAATTATGTAGGATTAGTATCACCCCGTAATAATGTATCAGCTAAACCACGATACAAATCACATCTCAATTCAGTTTGATAGGTTCGCACATATAACGATCTTGAAGCCTCCACCATAGTATATGCATCGATCAAAAATTGTTGGAATAATCTTTTGGAAAATAGAATATTAGGTGATTCACTATCTCTTTCGTGTATACGGTATGCAACATATTCTTTCAAGGACACATATTTTCGACCGCCAGATGAGATAGAACTTGTACCCTTTAATAAAATATTATATTTAAAACCATCTTGGCCAAACAAAAAAAGTAAAGGATATTGTAAAGCCAAATACAAAGGATGCCACTCATTAATTCGTTGTAAGTTGGCCCGTCTTAGTCTCAACAATAATATCTCTATCACCCAAAACAGTTTCAAAATCACCAACAATCAACATAACAATGTCATCTTTATTCAGTAGATTATAACACCTATCTTTGTTTTCCCGACTCTTGAAAAGTCTAAGTTTGACATTTTCCGTCTTATTTTGCAACATTGTGTCTCGAACCATTCTGAATGATTAGATCGGAAGAGCACACGTCTGATCCAACAAATTTTTTATATCATGTACTATTTTCTCTTGTAACCTACTATTAGTAAAATAAATTACATATCCTAAAATACATGTACCATATTTAATGTATCACATATACCCAATTGCAAAAAACATATTTGATACTTCATGTTCAATATCAAATATAATTAAAAAATATAATTAGAAAGAAAAATTACACATCCTAAAATACATGTACCAGATTTAATGTATCACATATACCCAATTGCAAGAAACCTATTTGATACTTCATGTTCAGTATCAAATACATACAACCGGAGAAATTGTGGTGATCGTCCTTCGACTGGCAACAAACTTCCCATGAGGTGATAGTTTTCCCAATGTAGTCTAAACATTGGAGGAGCACCACCACGATTAATTGCCTTATCAAGCTCTCTTTCCTTAGATGTAAACGTAAACATGGTGTTACACGTCCGAATATTATCCTTAAAATGTTTACTCGTCGTGTTAGCTCCAAATAATAAATCTTTAAACATCTGTGGAGGGTCTGGCCTTGGATTAAGATGCACTTTGCCTTGCATGCAGCATATTGAAAACTTAGGAAATCGGCAAGCATTGTAACGCTTATCCAATTGCTCACCAAACCAAAACAACGTTTTACAATACTAACACCTATGAGAAGGATCTCCTAGATCCACATATTCTGCTCATTGAATCAATAAACATTTCATTTAGCTAAATATTAATTAAAAACAATGTTAGATAAATACTATAAGCTAATTTGACTTAAATGAGATAATAACGTAGGCTGCACCAAATTCAAATAGAGTATAGTCATCACATTATTCTATATGAAATAATATAATGAACATAACTTTACTATTTTGAATTTAGATACTTTAGTGGTTCACGAAATACTAAATAATTTTTGGAATGATATCAAACAAACTATAGCCATATGTAAATAGGGAACTATGTAATGAGTGTGTTATTTTTTTTAAAAAACTCAAAAAAGTATAGGAAAAAATTTCAATACAAAATTATCACTATATTTGTTAGATATATATTTTTTACACAAACTTTTACATTTGAAAATTATATTTTAAAATGGAAATTTAAAAATTTATGGACTGAATAATAATTTCAAATGAAACTATTGCAGTATATCGAAAATTTAAACAAAAACTTCAAATACTTCACAAACCATAGAATTAGATATATATCTATTACTGAACAAAAAAGATAATAACAGCTGTTACAATTTAATAAAAAATTAATTTAATTGAAAATACATTATAAAAATGTAAAATACGTCCATGTAAATCGGAATATATATAAATGAGTTGGAAAATAGCAATTTGTCAAGTATTTGAAATTTTATTTTTAACTTGAAATATATATGTAATTGTGTAATTCATGAAATATATAAAATTTTAATTCAAAAGAATTAAATTAAAATTGTTTAGACATATGTCCATGTGAAAATATGTAATATAGTTCACTTAATTGAAAAAATAAAAAGTATATATATAGCCTAAATTCATTGAAACAATATATAATAAGCTATATATGATTCTTTTTCCAAAGAAAAACTGTTTTAAGTATATATATGATTTATTTATATATAAATAATAATTTTTGAACGTCAATATAATGGTATAATTATATGGAACGTAATCATATAAAGTCATATTTATTAAAAAGTTATAAGCAGAAAAGTCATAAATAAAAATTTAAAAATCACATTTCTGTTATTCTTTAAAAAGTCACACATAAAAGCTAAAAAAATCAGATTTATTAAAAAGTCACATTTGTCTTACTATAGAAAAGTCAAATAAAAACCGAAAAGTCAAATTTATTGTAAAATTATATAATAGTTACATATAGAAATTAAAAAATCGCATATAGAATTTAAAAGGCACATTTAAGTTACTATATAATAGTTACATAGAAATTAAAAAGTGACCTTTATTAAAGAGTCTTATGTAAAAAGTCACATTTGTGATATTTACTTATTATTAAAAAGTGTCATGTAAATTTAATTAGTCACATATAAATAATTGGTGGATGATGATGATGATGATGATAGTCATAATAATAATAAATAAAAAATAATAATAATGAAAACCAAACTTTAAACCTGAGCCGGGCTAGTGGAGCAAAATGGCCGAGTATCATATTTTCACTTGAATTTGGGATTTTAGATGTCCAGAGTAAGTTCAGACGTACAATTTTCATAAATCACCTTTTCCACGTAAATTTCCAAATACAAGCCAATTAAGAATGTTTCATGTAAACTTGCAAATACAAACCATTAAGAGACATGAACTTCCAAATACAAAACAATTAAGAATTTGTTTAGTAATTAGGTGACGTGAACTTCCAAATACAAAACAATTAAAAATTTGTTAATACAAACGATCGTTTGAAACAATTTTATAAAGAGTTTCAATCCCCAAGGAAAAAGCTTGCCGAAAAGCCAGATGAGTTGACGTACGGCCCAATTAAAGATCAAACAATTGTCCTCAGTGCTGTGGGTTTGACAATCTAATTTACAAAGTTGCCACTAAAGTGGGTCAACCTAATTTCAAAGATAAATCAAAGTAATGCGTGCAATAACCTAATGTCAAAGCGTGTACGTTTGGCAAATGTAGCTGGCTACCACCGAGACCAATAACCGATATAACCAAGGCAAAAAAATAAAAAAATAATAAAAATACTAACAAACCCTAATAGAACATTCTAGTCCCACCATATATATTAACCACTCAGTTACTCGTCCTGTCTGCCATAGCCAGCACAAGCACCATTCAGCTTCTTATTTCTAACCTCAGCTTAAATCACAAGCATTCCAGCACCATTCAACTTCTTGTTCTAAACCACAACTCAAATCAAAAACTTTCTTCATGAGCTTAAGAACTTTTCTTTGATCCTTAAATAATGTTTGGAGAGAATTTGCTAATGCCCTTTTTATAAGAATACATTTCCAAACAATCATCCCATTAGATAGTTTTAGAGGCTAAGAATCGCGAACGAAAAACACTATGAGAAAAACATAAGTTTGTAAACGTATTACTATGTTAAATTCTGACTATAATTTCTATATTTTGTAGTAGCATTCCGAATTCATGATTTGGTTTCTAATGAGTACTTTTTTTTATTTTCAGATTTCTTTAAAATAATATCTAGATCGTAGCAGCAATTTCAGTTTCGGTTTGTTAACTTTTTTTTGCTATATTTACCTTAAGAAAAAAAGTTTTGTTGGATTTGTAATATTAATTTTTTTTTAAGTGGTATGTGAAATTAATGTTTTGTGGGTTTTAAAATGCACCTACTATATTTTTTCTGGATCTATAATATTTTTATCAAATTTGGAGC
>CAVNYN010202983.1:0-10462 GCA_963692815.1 Nyctanthes arbor-tristis | reverse complement strand
GAACAAAAAGTGACCTTTCATGTCATACTATATATTCAAAAATTCCTCATATTGTGTGATGCGTCGTTCAAATGGTGTGTGTATCTGAACGACCGCTTAAAATGTATTTTGAAAAGACTGATATAATTTGAATGAATAGTGTCATTAAATTAAAATATAAACTTGCAAGTCATTTTGACAAGTCATAAGCATTTCTTAATGTGTCATGAGTCGTATTGACTAATATTTAGGTTTGAACACCTCTAGTTAAACACTTAAAATGGAAAATCAACTCATAACGATTTCGTAACTGTTACAATGATTTCGATATATTTACGATTGAATGAAGACTGCCGTGAATAAAAAGTGACCTTTTATGTCTTATCTGCATCACATTGTATGGTAAGCCGTTTGCAGGTAGACGCATCATAACGATCTTTTTATTTGAAAATGACATTGATATAATTGTTACTATAACGATTTGAATATCATTGAATGAATGATGTCATTAAATTAAAATTTGATCTTCCAAGTTATACTGACAAGTTATAAGCATTTCTTAATTTATTTTGAGTCTTACTGACTTGTACTTAGAGATGAACATATCTTATGAAACAACTAAAATGAATAGTTAACACACAACGATATCGTTATCGTTATAACGATTAAGATATCTTTTGAATTGAGCAAAGACTACCGTGAATAAAAATTGACCTTTTATGTCTTAAAAACACGCCAGAAATGCCTAATATTGTATGTTGAGCTATTCACAGGGTGGGTGCAAATGGACGATCACTTAAAAATTTTAAAATATCATTCATATAATTTTTGTTATACTGATTTGAATATCATTGAGTGAATAGTGCCATTAAATTAAAATTTAAACCTCCAAGTTATTCTAACAAGTATAAGCAGTTCCTAATATGTTGTGAATCGTATTGACTAGTATTTAGAGATGAACACATATAACAAGACACCTAAAATAGATAATTAACTCATAACGATTTCATTATCATTATAACAATTCCAATATATTTAGAATCGAGTGAAGACTGCCGCGAACAAAAAGTGACCTTTCATGTCATACTACGCGTTCAAAAATTCATAGTTTGTGGTGAGTCGTTCACATGGTGGGTGCATCTAAGCGACCGTCTAAAATGTATTTTGAAAAGACATTGATATAATTATCTTTATAACGATTTGAATATCATTGAGTGAATAGTGTCATTAAATTAAAACTTGAACTTCTAAGTTATACTTATAAGTCATAAGCATTTCTTAATGTGTTGTGAGTCATATTAACTAGTATTTTGGAGATGAACTCTTCTAATAAAACACCTAAAACGAATAGTTAACTTATAGCGATTACATTATCGTTATAGTGATTTCGATATCTTTAGAATTGAGCAAAGACTGTTGTGAATAAAAGAGACTTTTCATGTCATAACAGCACGTTAAAAAATGCCTAATATTGCATGGTGATCCTTTTACAGGGTGGGCACATATAGACTAGGGGTGTGCAAAAAAGGGGGACCGGTCAAACCGGCCCGGAACAAAAACCCGACCGGTCTTGGTCATTGAGCGAAGACTGCTGTGAATAAAAAGAAACCTTTCATCTCATAACAGCACACTAAAAAATGTCTAATATTGCATGGTGATCTGTTTACAGGGTGGATGCATATAGACTAGGGGTGTGCAAAAAAATCGGGACTGATCGAATCGGCCTGGAACAAAAACCCGACCGGTCTTGGTCCGGTTTTTGGGTTTTCAAAAAACCAGTCAAAGACCGGATTTTTTTTTTTAAAATTTTAAGAAAAATAGAAAAACCCAGTTTCCCTTAAAACACATACCCACCCAGCCGACACCCTCTCTCTCTCGTTTTTCGGTCTTTCCCGCTCCCTTTCACAGTTCACACGCCTCAAATCAAGCGCCTACCCGACTCCTGAGTTCGCGACTTTCGGTTTGCACAGGCGACGCGACAAATTGCTTTGGAACGCCGGTGCTCGGTGCTCCATTAATTGAAGCTTTATGAGATCTTGTGTAACATATGTACGTATTCATTGTATATATTTTGTTGTAATGGCTTTAGAATTCAGATTTCATGTGTATAATGACTGGAGTTCAGACTGTGCTCTTCCGATCTTTGAACTTTGACGATGAATCTCCGGTCAATTTTAATCTTAAAAGGGAGATTAAAAAAACCCCATCTACATAATAAAAATCCAAATCCAAATGCCCTGAAGATATAGACGTATCTAAGCTTGATTAAAGCCTTAATAAATATATATCAGAAGTGCTGCTGTGGTCCCTTGTCACTTTTACATTTTGTATGTCCAGTTTACAGTTAATCTTGCACTTAATTAGGCAAATGGATAGATGCAATGGATATTTTATACAGGATCAAGTACTGATTTTTAATCTCAAGAACATGCTAGCTTGCACAGTTCATATAAATTACTACTATAAAATAATTTTGGAAGGCATGAAAAGTAGAATAAGAACTGTTATCAATAATTTCTCTTGCCCGAGCGCCATTGTTTCTTGATATATTAACTTTGATAATCTAGTCTTATTTCTCCTTTTGAGACTCAAACATAAGCCTTTTTGTTGTTTCAAAATAATTTAAAGCTCATTCTTTTGAACTCATAGAGAAGGCTTTCAACGTATTTGAAGAACAAACGGGCATAACCTGATTTTCTTTTTTTTTTCATTTTGGATTCTGATTTCCGTGTTTTGAGGTCCTGAATTTATAAGTTGAACTTTGTTGGTTGTTTTCTATTGCTTCTTTTGATCAGTTTTTTTTTTTTTTTTTAGTTACGTTTTTTTTTTTATTTTAGATGCATCCGTAATAATTTCACGGTTAGCTTATAATTTGAGGTGATATTTCTATTGTTTATATGTGTTTTTATGTTGCAAGACCTTCAGAAAATATTTTTCTACAAGCCCCGAAAAGCCCCAAAAAAACTGAAATCATTACCCGAACCCTGACCGTGACTGAAACCATTTGGGCTTGCAATTTACAAGCCTAAGCCCGGGACCAGGACCGAACCAAAGATGTTTGGTCTAGTCTTGGTCCTTTAAAAACCCGAGACTGAAATCCGTTTGCACACCTCTAAATTTGGACGAACACTAATATGGACGACCACTTAAAAATTTTAAAATGTCACTGATATAATTTTCGTTAAAACGATACGAATATCGTTGATTGAGTAGTGTCATTAAATTAAAATTTAAACTTGCAAATTATACTGTCAAGTCATAAGCAATTCTTAATGTTTTGTATGTCGTATTGAATAGCATCTAGAAATGAACACCTCTAATTAAATACCCTAAAATGATAATGAACTCATAATGATTTCGTTATCGTTATAATGATTTCAAGATCTTTAGAATTGATTGAAGACAACAGTGAATAAAAAGGACCTTTCACGTCGTAACTGCACATCTAAAAATGCCTTATATTGTATGGTGAGCCGTTCAATGGGTGGGCTCATATGAACGACCACTTAAAATGTATTTTAAAATAACATTGATATAATTATTGTTATAACGATTTGAATAGCATTGAGTGAATAGTGTCATTAAATTAAAATTTGAACTTTTAAGTTATAGTGATAAGTCATTAGCAATTCTTAATATGTTGTGAGTCATATTGACTAGTATCTAGAGACAAACACCTCTAATCAAATACTAAAACAAGATAATTAACTCATAATGATTTCGTTATTGTTTTAACGATTTCAATATTTTTAAGATTGAGCAAAGACTGCCGTGAATAAAAAGAACCTTTCTTGTTATGACTACATGTCCAAAAGTGTCTCATATTGTATGGTGAGACGTTCATAGGGTGGGTGCATCTGGACAACAACTTAAAATATATTTTAAAATGATGCTGATATAATTATCGTTACAACGATTTGTATATCATTAAGTGAATACTATCATTAAATTAAAATTTGAGCTTTTAATTTAAACTAACAAGTCATGAGCATTTTTTAACCTGTTGTGACATATTAACAAGTATTAGAGATGAACACCTTTAATGAAAACACTTAAAATTGATAGTTAACGCATAACGATTTCTTTATCGTTATAACCATACCTTTAATTGAAGACATCCGTGAATAAAAATTGACCTTTCAGGCCATAACAACGAGTCAAAAAATGCCTAATATTTTATGGAGAGCTGTTTACATGGTAGGCGCATATGGATGGTCACTTAAAAATTTTAAAATGTCACTGATATAATTTCTGTTTTACTGATTTGAATATCATTAAGTCAATAGTGCCATTAAATTGAAATTTGAACTTTCAAATTATTCTGACAAGTCATAAGCATTATGAGTTGGCAGGATTGACCTTTGTACCCATGTCAGCAGGATTGAACTGCGTAGGTATTTTCTCAATCTTAATCAGTCCCTATTCAACCACTTATCTAGTAAAATGGTATCTAACATCTTCAACTTTGCTCTATCATGAAAGACAGGATTCCTCCTAAGGTTTATAGTACCCTAACTGTCAGAACACAAAATAACATCAGAGGTATTGTGTAAAAAACCAAGTTCATTCAATACACCCTTTAGCCAAATACCCTCTTTAGCTGCATCAGTTGCAGCTATATATTCAACCTCTGTTGTTGACAGGGCAACAACTTTCTGCAATTGGGATTTCCAACTGATACATGTGCCATACAAATTATAGAAATATGCAAAAGTTGACTTCATTTTATCTATGGCCCTTGCATAGTCAGAATCAACGTACCCCTTTAACACAATCTCATCAGTCTGTGTAAACAAGAAGCCCAAATTGGTAGTGCCTTTTAAATACTTAAACAACCACTTTATGGCTGTCTGATGAAGTTTACCTGGATTTCCCATAAACCTACATAGAACACTAATGGCATAGGCTAGGTCTGGCCTAGTACAAACCATTAGATACATTATAGAACCAATAGCATTAGCATAGGGTATTTTTTCCATTCTTTTAATTCTTCCTCAGTTTCAGGGCAATGCTCATAAGATAGTTTGAAATGATTTGCCAAAGATAAAGTGACATGCTTAACATCATTCAAGGCAAATTTGTCAAGAATTTTATCTACATATGAAGACTGATTTAAAAACAAAGTGTTATTGGACATATTCCTAACAATTTGCATACCAAGTATTTTCTTTGCAGGTCCAAGATCCTTCATTTCAAATTCCGGTCTCAATTTTGCTTTTATTTTATTTATGTCAGACATATTTTTACTAGCTAATAGCATATCATCGACATACAAAAGCAAATATGTGGCATTTTCTCCACCATTTTCACTAAAGAACAAACATGGATCAAAAACACTCTTTTTAAAATTCAGTTTTAGCATTTATGACTCAAATTTTCTATACCATTGCCTTGGAGCCTATTTAAGGCCATACAAGGATTTCTTGAGGCTACTTCATATTTATAGTATCAAATCACCATATAAAAAAGCAGATTTTACATCTAATTGCTCGAGTTCCAAATTGTAGTGAGTTACTAGGGCAAGAAATAGTCTAATTGAAGTATATTTTACAACAGAAGCAAAGACCTCATTGTAATCAATACCCTCCTTTTGAGAAAAGCCTTTTGTAAATAATCTTGCCTTATACCTCACTCCACCTTTAACAAATTCCTCCCTTTTAATTTTAAAAATCCACTTACAATCAATAACCTTTTTATTTTTAGGTTTTGATACAAGAACCCAAGTCTGATTTTTAAGAAGAGGTCCATTTCAGACTGGAGTTCAGACGTGTGGCTCTTCCGATCTTTTTTATCTTTAGAGCACAACATGTCAAAATATGTTTCAGGTTCAAAATCATCAACCAAAGAAGCAGTAAAGAATGTCACAAAATCAGGATCACTAATCCTAGAAGAGAGTCTTACATCTATTCTAGGTCTATCCCTAGCTAGTTGGCAACTATCAAGGGGATTAGACATAACAGGTGCAGATTTATTTTCCACAGCAAGATGTATATAATTAGCAGAATCAATTTCATCTGTTTCACATTAGGTACATTTGATTCAGATATGGGCACATTAAGATCAGTGGTCTGAGAAGGATCAGACCCAATTTGAGAATCAGACACAAAGCCATTCACATTGTCAAAGTCATCCCAAAACATCGCATCATGCTTCTGTAAAGAGTCTTATTTATTTTCAAGAACAATCTTATCTTTTAAACAAGGTATATCAGACTCATTAAACACAACATCTCTACTAACTATGATTGCAAAATCCCTTTTCTGAAAATCCCAAAGTCTAAAACCCTGGGTCCCAGATTCATAACCCAGAAAAATATATTTTTGGGACCTAGGTTCTAACTTTCCCATTCTTTGACGTGCATAAGCTGCATATCCAAAAGTTTTTAGAAAGAATAGTCTGGTAAATGACCTGACCAGATTTGTTCAGGGGCTTTGTTTTCAATAGTAGTGGAAGGACTTTTGTTAATAAGATATGATGCAGTTCTAACAGCTTCTCCCCAAAACATTTTAGGCATTCTTGCCCCAAAAAGTATGCATCTACTCTTATCCAACAGTGTTCTATTCATTCTCTCAGCTATGCCATTTTATGAGGTGTATGAGTCACAGTTCTATGCCTAAGGATACCATTTACTTTGCAAATATTGTCAAACTTATTATTACAGAATTCTAAGCCATTATCAGTTCTCAAAACTTTAAGTCTTTTATTAATCTGATTTTCACACAATGTTTTCCAGTCCTTAAAATTCTGAAAAGTATCTTATTTCAATTTTTGCAATATAACCTAAGTTTTTCTAGAAAAATCATCAACAATTACCAAGTAGTATCTAAGACCAGGCACAATTTGTACAGGGCCAGCACCCCAGAGATCAGCATGTACATATTCCATAGTTTGTCTAGTTTTATGTATACTTTTAGTAAATGGTAACCTATGTTGTTTACCAGTGACACATTCATGTCAAAAAGATAATTTTTCAATTTTGTCTTTGCCAAAAACACCATTTTCAGCCAATATTTTGAAACCTTTTTCACTCATGTGCCGTAGTCTATTATGCCATAGTAAAGTTTTGTTTAAAGCATGCACAACAGAAGCAAATTGAATGACAGGGATATCATGAGCAATATACAAACCATTCACCTTAGGAACATTTAAGAGCTCAAAAGAATCATCAATGATAATTGTAAAGTGACCATTTTTTATCCTAATACCAAAGTTCAACTCATCCCATTCCCCTAAGGAAATCAAATTTTTCCTAAGATCAGGCACAAATCTAATCATTTTCAAAGTAACAGTCTTTCCATTATCAAATTTTATTGTCATGCTTCCTATCCCTTTAATAGCACAATCATCCTCATTAGCTAGGTGGACCACCCCCATCCTCAACTAACTCAATATCAGAGAACCAATTCCTCATAGTGCTCATATAAAAAGTACAACCAGAATCCAAGATCCAGTCATTTCCAAGATTTGAAAAAGTCACAATATTTGAATCACAAGAAACAGTTAAAGAAGCATAGCTAAGATTTTTGTGAGACACGGTGTAAACACCACCATTATTATTAACAATCTCAGCCTGAGCAATAGAAGCTTTTGCTACATTTTCTTGAATCTTTTTCAAATCAGCAATTTTTTGAAAACACTCTTTAGCAAAGTGTCCAGGTTTTTGGCAGTAATAGCACTTCTTCCCTTTCTTACCCTTCCCCTTCCCTTTAGAAGGATTTTACCCCTTTTTAGAAAAGTTTTTACTTTGCTTGGAGCTGGAAGAGTTACAATTTTTATAATCCTTTTTCTATTTTAGAATTTTTATAATATTTTTTCTGTTTTCCCTTAGAAACAAGCATTACTTCAGATTTTTGAAAATCTTTTTGTTCAGCCTTTAATTCTAGTTCTTTATTTCTTAAAGAATATGTGATAATGTCTATAGTCAGATTTTCTCTTCCATACTCTAAAGCATTTCTCAAATCTTATATTTATCACCAAAAGAGTTTAAAAGTGCAATTACTTGCTGGCTTTCAGAAACCTTTTCCTCACAGTTTTCAAGGTCTTGAGTTAATTTATTAAATCTATCAATATTTTCTTCAAGGCCCAAACTGTGATCAAATTTAAAACCAAAAATTGCTTTAATAAGAAACACTTATTAGGTATAGTCTTTGTGAGATACAAGTTCTCAAGTCTTTCCCAGATTTGCCTAGCAGTGGTGCTCCCTCCTACTTTCCTAAGGACAATATCAGATAAGTGCAAGAAAATAGAACTCCAGGCCTGCTTATCTAATTCTCTTCTTCTAAAAGCACTATATTCAATAGGATAAGAATTATTCAAGGCATAAGCACATTTCTGTTGTAAAAGAAGAGCATGTATTTTCTGGCACCAGAAATTGAAATCCCCAGTGCCAGGCCACACTTCAATGTCAAAATGAGACATAGACATCATATATCACAACAGCAGTACACAGAAAACAAATTTCTAAAGTGCTATGCAACAAAGCAGAATTCAGTCAACACAATGACTCAATCAAAAAGCATAGTATCTCAAATACAACATTCCAGTAACACAAGAATTACCCAACAACTGATCAAGAACATATTAACCAGTGCTAATTGTGAATAATAATAAATAATAACAAAAAAGCCTAAAATCCATGGGGAAAGCACTAGTTTGCAGAATTAGTGATTCCCACTCTCTCAAAAATTAGTGGACAAAATCCAAAAAATTTCCAAGACCCAAAACGAAATAGCAGAGAGTCTGAATTCGGGATTTAATCTTTAGAATAAACTATCAAACCTATAACCCCCGCCCCTCAGCATCAAGAACCCTCGCAGGAGGTTGAAGACAAAGGCAGCAAAAGGAGTTATTGTTTTGATAGTGTTTCTCTAAAGTATTCGGACACAAAAGAAAGGCAGTAATGATTAGATGTTACCAGCAGTGATTCATGAATGAATTTAGGATCAGTTTATATGAAAGCTCCACCAGCAAAGCCAAAGCAACCACTGTGACAGAAGAAAGAATCATGGTATGAACCCCTGACAAAACCGAACCGTTAAATCAAACAGTTCCAGCGAGATGGCTAAACTCCACAGACCCGGGGCTTTGATACTAGATGTTGGGTAAAACTCATCCCAAGAACCAAGAAACCCAAACCCCCCCTCCCGTAGATCATAAACAATAGAAAACACTAAGAACACCACAGTTACCGTTCGGCCTTGCGGCCCCGGTGAGGTTCGCAGCGCTAAATTAATGACACTCCTACTCCTACCGTTGAAGCTCCACCGTAGTGGATCTACTTCTAGAGATCACTAGAAAACCAAACACAAATGGAGGTTCAAGGTTACAAATCAAGTGCACACAACACTCTTACACAGCCTAACCGTCTAGACCCCTCACACTCTAAATATACAGAAACCCCTCACAAAGAGAGAACCACAAAGGCAAGAAATTACAGAGAGTATACTGTAAGAACCCTAGTTCATAAGGGAAGGCTGCGGGTTACAAAAAAGTGACCTAGGAGAGAGAAAACAAGTAATATATATTACAAAGAACGGCCTAGATTAAAGACCTACATCTAACTGCTCAGGAACAAAGTCTAAGACCCTTGCTTGATGGGCCGGACTCCAAACACCGTGGGCTGGTGTTATGACAAAAGGCTGGCCTAAGTCAATTTTGAGGCCAAAAACCACACAGATAACATTTCTAACATTGAATAAACAATTCACAGCCAACATGCATAGGTGTTAGACTATTATTACACTGTATATAACAAGGTTGACACGTTTACACCCACTCGCAGGTAATTAGGATTTAATTTCTTCAAGTTTCACCATCGCAACATATATGTAGAGTAACGAAAAATGAACAATAAATAGAAAGCAAGAAATTATGGAATTGAGTCATGGATATAGGGAATGATGGTTTCAGTTTTATTAAGGTTACATTAGTTAGTTTGATCAAATAATTTCCTTTTTAAAAGGTCACTTTCATTTAAAAAGATATATATATACACACATATACATATATCACTACTATTTTAAAGGTGGAATCTACGTAAATCATTTAGATTTCACCTTTGCCCCTAATTTTTTCTTTAATTCCTATATTGTCTATGGCCTTTATTTCACCCGAGTTATTCACTCTATTATTACACTTCAATAGTTTATTCTATTTGGTCCCTAATCTTTATCGTTCATTTAAATTTAACATCATTAAAGTGATCCAATCCAATCAAACTATATCACATAATTCCAATGCTGAGAGAGATTGAACTATAGAACTCCATCTAGCACCTCATCTCAAAATTCCAAGTAGAGTAAAAAATTCAATAGGGATCTTTTCCTTCCAGCAGATGATAATGTTTTTTTCATTCCTAACGAATAACGAATGTACAATAATTCCTATGCACAAAATCCTTGAGCATGAGATTTGCTTAGAGGCGATATGTTAATTTTTGTACCAACCAATAAAAAATGTTTAGAGTAAGATCTCGACGTTAATA
>CAVNYN010202982.1:2084-18493 GCA_963692815.1 Nyctanthes arbor-tristis | reverse complement strand
CACCTCCATTGGCATTTAGAGAAGAAATCTTGACCGGATTGCGCGGGGAGAAAAAAGAGGACCTCCAATTATTGATAAGCCCTTCATCAACAATAATTGGACCTCCAATTATTGATAAGCCCTTCATCAACAATAACAAAACCTTCGACATAGTCAAATCTTTGTGAGGCTGGTTTTCCATGCAGAGAAATTAGATACTCTTGGTCTTGTGTAAAAGCAGAGAAATTGGAATACAACACTCGAATCCATCTCACCTGATTGAATGAATATCAATAATCATCATCATCATCATTACATATCATACAAAAGACAAGATCACAAAACAGGCTGCGTGGAGCCAACTATGCTGGACCTCGCTTTTAGTAAAAAGTTGTATGTAGCTAAATATGCGTTGAAAGTGAAGGAAAAAGGGAGTATGTCAACAGCATTGCCAGCTTTAGGACAGCCGTTTAAAAACTGGGTTCAAAAAGCAAGCTCATATGGACCCAATATGGTTCACTGTGTTGGCTTGCTTTTCATGCGCTGTCCTTAGCTACAAGTACTAGGAAAGTTGTGAAAAGATATAAGCCCCACTACTCCATCAGGAGAAACCAAAAAAAAAAAAAAATAAAGCTCAAGAAAAAGACAGCTTGATTGAAAGAGAGAGAGATAAATATGTATATATTACTCTTTGAGGGGCTCTTTCAAGTGCAATTCTTGCTCTTGTAATGATCCCAAATTGTCCTAAACCCCCAAGAACTGCATGGTACAGTTCTGAATTTTGCTTCTCTGAACATGTCAACAGCTCTCCCTTCCCTGTTTGTCAATCAAAGAGTACTGTAATTAACAACAATTCACTAACATATATATATGTATGATTGTTTTCTAGACTTGACAATTTTCTTATCCAATCAGGCTTGTTGCTCAGTAAAAAATAAACACATGCCCCTGTTATTGAGTGTTAGTTATATCAGTAACCTGTAACCACGTCGAGCTCATAAACATTGCTGATTTGGGGGCCATGATTGAAAGCTTGGCCACTGATTCCTGCATTGGAGAGAGTACCACCCACAGAAAGGTACAAGTAATCCGTCCAAGACTTGGGTGCAAGTCCGTACTTTAAGGTACAACTCAGAACATCAATCCACAACTCTCCACCCCAGACATCAGCATACATGAATTTCTCAGAAACTCTTGGTTCTACACTCTGTCTCCCCCTGGAGCCGCTCATTTGAACGACAACTCCGTTGGATGTCATGGCTTGCCCCTTTATCGAATGCCCATGTCCCCGAGCCGACACCGTGAACCCCTCGCCGGATTCATAAGCAGCTTTTACCAGCAGAGCCACGTCCTCGGCTGAAGCCGGATGCAGGACGGCTAATGGCTCTGTATTTTGAAACCCACCAAAGTCCCTGGAAGCCTCCCCCAGGTCGGCTGGCTCGACGCTCAGAACTCCCTCCACTCTCAGACGGAGCAGCTCCATCGGGTCCAGGGTTAATCCGACGGTCACTATTAATCGACAGATTGCAAACGCTAGAAGAAACCTGGTAGCCATAAGTATATACAGAGAGAAACAGAGAGAATTGGGCTGAGGATAAAGGGAAGAAAATCTGGGCAAACGTAAGAGGGATTGCACTTTAAAGATTTATGTAGACGACGACGACAACATGAGCAGATTCATCTGCATGATTCTGTTGTTTTCTTTGTGATTTAACGTCATGGGGATATCTCTGTGTTTATTTTCTTTCAAAAGTGTGAGGGAAATAAGGCTTCTGCAAATTGGGGTGTCGAGGAAATCAGTTACAGGTTTGTGCATTTATAGGACAAGGAGGTGGCCACTCACGTGCGAGCCATGCAGGGTAATGGAGACACGTGTGGGGAGGGAGGGATGTGGGGTCCAGGGAGGGATTAGGGGAAATCTTTGAGATCGGAAGAGCAGCGTGGGAACGTTCAGCTGGTAGAGGGCAACAGGACTTTTCATGCAAATTTTTGCAACCTAATCAAGATTCTCTATCCCCTTAATTCTTTTTGAATTCATCGGAAAATGGATGATCAATATTACTAGTATATTTTCCGACGTGAATCCGATGGTAAGTTCTTGTTGTCGTAATGGATTGAAAAGTAAATGTCTTGATTTCAAAAGAATTGAAAGAGTAATAGAGAAGATGAAAGAAAAAGAATGGAGGAAGCTATAAGGGACAGAAGTACATTCTCTGTTTTGGGCTAACTAGGGGATAAACACTTCCCAATAGTCTGTGATTATTATGGATATAATTTCATACATCTGACGTTACAAAGACATAGATAAAATGTGTATTTAGACATGTCACACCATTTCTACTGTCAATTAATATGTTGCGCTCAAATACACACTACACATATATCTGATGCCACAAACATATGGGATTATATCATTTCTCATATATTATCGTACCATAGAGCATGGTACACTAGTACTACATAAACAAGTACTTATTAGAAAATTTGACCAATTCAAAATCATAAAAGTAACGAAAATTATCTAGTTCCATATACAACCAAAACATGGGTCCCAAAATGTAGTATTTGTAGGCCAAAAATCCCCCGCAAACCCACCCTTGCTGTTGGGAGGCTTGATTCTGTTTTCATATGGAACCAAAATCTGGAGTTTTGGCTGTTTAGCAAGCTTCATGGAACTAAAGATGAAATTTTGACTAATTTACTAGTGATTAAAAGAAAATCAAGAAAGCCAATGAAGCCTAGTTTGTTTGGTTAGGGAGTTAGGTTGAGATACATATATCTATATGTAGTTGTACTAGAGATTTGAAATCATACTTTAAAAAAAAAAAAAATTAAGATAAAGAGAGAAAGAAAGAAAATCAAGAATAGTTATTTTCTATAATTTAGCCTTGTTTGTGATTATTGATGTTGACGACAAAACCAGCAAATTGTTATTAATTTGTGGAACCCATTTGCACTAGTAATGTTGGTAATATCTTAGGCATAGTTTGGACCAAAACACTAATTTTATTTTAAAATATCTTTATTCATCTGTCTTTTCAGATTTTACAGCAGAAAAAGAGATTTGGGGGGTTGGGGGTGGCATTTCTTAATTAGTTCTTTAATTCATGTATAGAAAATTTTGTAAGGTAATTTTACAGGATTGATATGATGCTATTTGGACTCTTCTCCAAGCGTAATTGTGTTAGACCCCTGTAGACGTGTATATGGTATGGTATGGTTCTTAAAGATAAATTTAAAAAAATAAAATAAAATAAAATAAAACTTAACACTTGTTTCCAACCAATCAAAAGAGAGAGAGAGTGTATTCAGTGAGACGGTCTTATATGTCTAGTGGTAGGATTATCCATTAAATAATTACCAACTAGACAACGAAATCCACCTAAGCTCTTTAAACAATAAAATAATAAACAAAAAAATCAATTATTATTAATTGTTCCGTTAGTCGTCCTCAACAACTCCCGGTTGATGCAGTCTTGCTGGCCGTTGCCAATTCAATCTCTATCAATTACATCTTCATCGCCATTGCCAATTCCATCTCAGTCTCCTTCCATAATGCAATTCATGGGGAGATTGTGGAACCCTTCTTTTCTCGCTGTTGACAGGCCCTTTTTTCATCTTTCTTCATAATTCGATTGGAAATCTCCGGTATGGCAGGTTTTTGTTGGTGGTGTTTGGAGAAATTCACGGGATTTTCTTGTCTTTCGCTGGTGAGAAAGATAAGCAACCCCAAAATTCGTGACCACCGTTTTCTTCTTTCACTTCTGTACAGAAATTCCTTAAGGAAGTCCCATTTCCTTGGACTCCTCCCTACTGAAGAAGATCTTGATGAAGATTCTGATGCAGATGCAGCCAGTGTTGCTTCGCGTAGATCAACATCCATGTGCTTACATTCTTTGATCTCCTTTTCTTCTGTGCCTTATCCACATTTTCATTCCACTCAAACTACATGATTCTTAGAGGAGAAATAGATCTAGTCATCCTTGGTCCTGACCAAAACCTCAAATCTCTTCCGTGAACAAACTTTTCTTCAATTTCACAAGATAATTTAACGTCCCTGACCCATATTGTTCGACTTCGTTACTATCAAGTGCCGGTGACTTCTCAGGAGTGTTGAACGGCGGACATAATGCCATTGTGGCAGCCGTTCTCATTCATGAAAGAGAGAAGGAAATAATTAATTTTTGATTTTTTTGTTATTATTATTTTATTGTTTAAGTGGCTTTAATTGTTTAGTTGGCATTTGTTTAATGGACGGTCCTACCACTGGACATATAAGACTGTCCTACTGAAGACTCTCTCATCAAAGGAAGAGGAACTTGCAACTATTAATAACTAAGCATTAAAAAATGTGACAAATAACAAATTATTAACTAAAATAAGATGGGTTAATTCAAAATTCAAATTTCTAATTTTCTTGACAGATAATTCATGATACCTAATTGCCATGTCTCCTAAGAGCATGGGGTAACTAATATAAAGTTTGTCTCCCCTTAATCACATGCTAGTCCAAGTTGTACTTCGTCATGAAACCCTAATAAAAACAAACAAACAACAATTTAATTGGAGGTGAATGTACAATCATTTTTCTTCTCTTTCTATAATTTGGACTTATATTATAAACATTGTAGCCCACCATGTAGATCTATGTTGTTTCCTTTCATTTTTTGTAATGTTTTGCTAATATGGTAATGTTGCCAAAATGAGCATTATAATAAAACTAAGGTAATAAAACAGCATAAAGTTACTTATGTTCAAAAAAAAAAAAAAAAAGATTGGCGATCATGTTGCATAGAATATGACAAAAAAAGGGTCATCTCCAAAGTCACTCTTTATGTCCTTTCTTTTTTTTTTTTCCATTAAAGTTGATGATCTAGAGCTCACAGCCAACTGTGAATTCCACCATCGACATGCACTAATTATATGTCCCTCTATTGTTATGGGCCCATACTTTTCTCACTGACAAGTTTGTCATTGGGTTCTAGATCAGTTCTCATATAATTCCATTTGTTTCAGGTTTAATAAAATGGTTGTTTGAAATTGTATTGGAAGATCTTATTTACAATAAACATAGGATTTTAGTTACAAATTTCCATCAAGAATCTTTAAAGATCAAGTTTCTTAAATAGATCAAAAATACTTTACCGAATTATAAATGATCTTCTTTTAGATAATAAGGAGAAGACAAATGAAAAATGACGACTGTCAACTCATAACACAAAAGTATGATAGTTCATGTAACAAAATTACTTTATCGTGATTAACATTCATAATTGTTTAGATCGACATTAAATAGAGAAAATTCAGCCATGAAGATGTTTATATTTGTTTTTCTTTATTTTTTATTCATATTCTTTATTTCATATTCCTCTTTCTTATTGGGAGAATAAGAATACAACAATCTCAACTGAAAATAATAAAAAGTTAGAAATCATAATAAAAAATTGAATTTCTAATTACCATTAAATCATGTAAGATTCACCAATGGGAAATACATTGGATTTATTTGGATAAATTAAGAAAAAAGATACACGTTAAACAACAAGTGGAGAGCATCTATAATGTTTTATTAATGTGTGGTACCACAAACATTGCATCAGCTACAATGATTTGGATAGGCATAAATTCTGGCGCATACAATTATTTGATAAAAATTGCAACAATAATTAGTTGAAATCATTCCCATTAATGGGAAACATTATGAATTCACAAGATCAATTTTAGGGCCCAACATAGATATGAAGGAATATTGAAGCCTTCTTAATGGCCTGTCATCCCACAATTTAATAACCCTAGCTACACACTAGTCTAGCTTAGATAGATAACATAGGGATTAGAATAAAGATAATAATTTAATTTAGTTTAATTCGTCAGGGGATTAGTGTGTGTTCGATAAGATAAGATAGACCTACGGCATACGAACAAACATTAATTATAATGTTGTCTAATGTTATGAAACTTATACTGTACCGATCTCTACAACTCATTTCTATTCATTCTATTTCTACTACAACACTGACTAATAAATAAAAATAAAAAACAAGTATACACATGTCATGTCATGTTACCAAATTAGTACATCTATTGTGTACTAATATGAATTTTAATCCACGAATAATTCGAACGGGCCGATCAAATTCATGATCTCTTCGTGAAATTTTTGCTCCTTTTTAAGTGTGAGCAATTGCAGTGGGAAATTGAATGAGACATGCAACAGGTAATAATAATAAGAGGGATTCAGTAAACAGTAAGCATATACATATTTTACGAGAGAATTCTATGAGTTGATTAATAATAATATAATCAAGAGAAGAACTTCATGAAAGCTGAGGGCTTTGTTTTTCTATTTCCTAACCAATGTTGCATATGAACTCCAATGGCGTCCAAGTACATGTGCTCTTCCGATCTCTCCCATGAAAGCCAACCACCTTGCCTTCTGTGGTATTTGATGTGAAAAAACTACCCAGCTCTTGGCCAAATGGACCGTATTTTTTCCGAGTTGTATAAAAGGTCAAGGATTTTATTACTTTTGTTCCCTGGTCTTTGCTGATAGGACCATAATATCCGCTTATGCAAGTTAATACTTCATGAGGATATTCCAGCTTCACCTGAAAAAGTAAAATATGATGCAATGAGAGAGAAAAAATAGACAGGTAGGATTATCCACCAGCAGCAAGTGTTTTTATTAGCACAGCAGTGATGTGTTTGCATACTGATTTCAAAAAGAAAAAAAAAAAGGTTATGATGCTTTTACCTGGTTAGTTGCTTTTCCACCAGTACCACCATGTTTAACTGACCAAACAGATTGCCCATTTCGGTCATACTCGAATTCAATACAGCAAATGGCCTCTGTTCTTGTTAGTATGATCTGTTTAATCCCACAGAATACACCATCATCCCAGGGTTTTCCACCATCTCCACCCCAAGGACCAGGTCCATATGGAGCTGGATCTTTCACCAGCTCTTCCGATCTACCTAGGAAGATTCACTAAGCTTTAGGGACTTGTATAGCAATATAAAATGTAACGCCGCATAAATGTTCGTGATTAAAATAACACTTTTATAATCTGCGAACACATACGCATAACCATAAAAATAATTAGGTTACCTCGTCGGTTTGCGCTTGTTTTCCTGTTTTAGAAAACCATTGAGGAATATCAGCTTTGTTTTCGACAGCGAATTTTGGTTGTTGGAAACGGATGCAGAATTTGAAGCAGGAATTTTGTTCTTGGACTTGGTGGGGGATGTTTTGTGGCTGCTGGATTTTGAGGGAGAGCTTGATGCAAGCACAGCCTTCCCTTCTAGCACATGGACACCAATTGCATCAATAAACAATCCCTTCCTTCCACGGAATCCAACAATAATCGATCTTTCTTTTAAATTGGTCGAGAAGTACTTCCCTTCTTCTTCTCCGTAGGGGCCATATTTTCCATGTGTCGTATGGAACGTTAGAGACTTGATAACTTCTGGGCCCATAATCATTGTAGGTCCATGGTAGCCTGTTACATGAGTCAAGATTTCTGATGGGTAATCAAACACAATCTGCATTAAAGCGAATTTCAAGAGTCAAAATTGATTATTTATTGACGCAAAAATCACGGGACAAATGTCAAATTGTATTTTTCTTCCAACTTATAACCTTATCCGATTTAAATGCTCCAGTGCCTCCATTTTTGCTTCCCCAAACACGTTGCCCATTTTGGTCATAGCAAACTCGTAAAGAAACAATGACCACGTTGCGTGATAAATTAATTTGCCTGATGCCATCATAGACCCCATCATCAAATAGGGTTCCACCATTACCACCCCAGGGTCCATATATCTGAATACCTTTAATGTTTTCGGAGGGAACTTTCTCAATTTTGCTCGGGGTTACATGTGCAATCTGCAATATATTTCAAAAAGTGATTTTGTACCAAGTAAATTGAGGGAAGGTGCAAGAAAATAAAAACAGAATTTTTATGAGAAGGATATCCAAGCCACCTCATTCTTGGGTTCTGCATAGTTGAAACCATGAGAAGTCTCCCTTGGGAGGTGATTAGGGTGGAAGTTTTTGCGGTCATCCTTGTTTCTAACTGCAACAATGAGGTCATAATTTGTACTGAGGCTACCTTGGACCACCGAGTAGTCGTACTTCTCAGTCCGGTGAAAACCATACGATTGAGAAGCAACAATAGAATTTGAAGCAATAGGTTTGTGAAGTGGCTCCAAATAAATGCCAATAGCATCCAGGTACCAGCCACACTTTCCATGGAAGCCAACAATCTTGCCACTTGTGGTTGGAAATGTAAAATATGTACCCTGTTCCATACCATAAGGTCCATATGCTCTTCTATTGCTCTCAAGTGAAAGTGATCGAATAAAGACAGGTCCCCACTCTTGTAAACTACCATAATATCCACTGATCGAAGTTAGGAACTCATCTGGGTAATCAAGCCTGACCTGGAGTGGAGAACCATCAATTTAAGACCACCAGAAAGTTTCTGATGATCTAAAATATCTATAAAGATGGGAACATTGGAATCCCATCTCTGAATAAAACTTCCTAGGGCATATATAATTACTAATAAACAAATACTTTCACCAAATTTAAAATAACATAGATCATATATAGAAGGTGATCTAGAATTGGGGACAAGAGTGGTAAGTTTCAATCAGATGATCATCATTACTGAATCTCTCAAAGGAGATACTTCAAACGATTAAAGCACAGAAAATGAGATATAAACTTACCTTCTCAAATTTAGCCCCTCCACTACCTCCATGCTTTTCTGACCATACTGAGGCCCCATTCCTATCGTATTCAATCCTGATTGAGTCTATTCCAGCTCCATGAGATATCTCCAATTGCCTTATTGTGGAGTACACTCCGTCATCCCAGTGATGTCCATCTTGACCTCCCCATGGCCCCACAGATATGGTGTGTTCTCCAGAATTTTCAAAAATCTGTACATATTGCTGAGAGTTGGTAATTGATTATTAATCTTAAATAACTATACTAGCACATGCCAAAATCACAAACAATTAGCAAATGAATTGTCACTTACCAAATTGGAGTAATGATCCATGGATTTAGTACCGGAGAGATAGTGAAGGAGGAATTGGGGTTTTAACCTTCAAATGATGGAAGGCAGGGAGGAACACATTTCACTTCATGGTGTCAGGACAAATAAATATGTGCTCTTTGGATGGCAAAACATTTTTGATGAATGTAAAGTAAGCGAGTAAGGGCTTCCACTTTGGAAAGAAGGCATTCAAAGGACAGGGATCTGATGCTCAGAAAGTGAACCTTCATAAATGTGCTTGGCATTTGGAAAAAGCAGATCGGAAGAGCTAGCAGGTGGCAGGATGTGAGCATGACATTAATTTGGATCGTCCAATGAATATTAGCAAGGATGACATGGACAAGGATGAGAGCGGGGTGGCCCTAAAGCTTGGACGAGAGCAAATTTTCAAAATGATAACATGCAATGTCGTACAAGAAAGTGATAGGCTTCTCTTTCAAAAAGAATGATTAACGTGATGTGGCTTCAATTTTTTAATGATTAACGAGATGTGGCTTCAATTTTTTATCTCCCTAGAATTTCTCATTTTATGAGGTGTAGAATATGTTCTTTCTTTCTTTATTCTCACAACTTTCCTGTAGAAATTCTCTACAGCTAATGAGAAGGGGTCTACCTTGTAGAAATTGAATAAAGGTATTAAACATAGAATATAGCTGTTAAAATAAGCAAAGACAGGAACGGCTTTAGTTGTGTAAAGCCAGAATAAAGATCATGGTCTAAGAAGGGAATTTTGATCAGTATACATAATGCAACGAAATACAGAAGTGCTTAGTCATTTGCAGCACCAGTGTTTTCCTGCTATTGCAACCTGTCTTTTTTGCTGAAAATTGATATAGAACAATATGCTGGGAAGGAATCCTCAGTGGAACAATGAAGTCTAAGAAAAAGGATGTTCTTCTGCAGGATGCAGGCAAAAGATTTTGTTCTTACCACATGAATAGACTAGTATCCATATGGTAGTTTGCAATTTCAGTCACAGCAGTACTCATTTCCGAATTGAATGCTTTAACAGCCAGCCTTCAATAAGCAAAGAACATAAAGTTAAAACTTGTAAACAAAAATGGCAAACAAGAAAAAGGAACAAATGCTAAGATATTCTGAACCATGAGAAACTATGGGAACAGACAGAAATACCAAAAGAGCAAAGACATAAAACCAGTTACGCCTTATGCATCCTTTAAGGTGTCTTGCCACTACAATGAAATTGAATACATCGGTGAGAAGGTCCTGGATGAAGCTTCCAATCCTTTCAGGCATTAATATGAGAATAAATGAAACTCTGGTGGGTAATATTTTTGTATTGACAATTTGACAAGCAAGTGTCAAGTAGAAAGTAACTACTATAAAGTCTTGTTGGAGCTGATATGCACAGCCGTTACTCTTAAAATGATCCGTTAAACAAATGTGAAATGAAGTACGAGACACATAACAGAGAGAGGTCCAATCAGAAATATAAAATATGCATTCTTTTCATCTTACCAGGCAGAACTATATACATGGTAGTATATACATTTTGACAGGAACACATTTTCTCCCCCCTTCTACCATTCCGTACATGGCTTATATCTGTCATCCATCAACAGTATATGGGTAAACAAAGCTGTGTATATATCCTTGGACGAACTGTGTTAATCATACCCAAGGAAAAATGAAAAAGAAAAGAACCCACATTCAGGTAACTGAATGAGTAATTCTACAAAGGCAGAATTTTCGTGCTATAGAAGCCTATTTCCAATGGTTCAAAACTATACATTCTTACCTCAAGCATGCTGGTTCTTGCTGTCATTCTACCAATAGTCACCACAAGAACATATACCATGCTTGAAATGGTGTAAGCATTTCGAATCACGTAAATATATTTCACACCCATGTGTCTTCGAGACAAATTTTGCAATGCTATGGCAGTGCTCACATGTTCTCACGTTCTTGACAATCCGTATATTTCGAGGTGTTGGAGGAGTTCTGATCAGGGCAAAAGCCAGAGCAAGTTTTTCACTATGAATTCCCCCAGTTCCTTCCGTCTCTTCTTCATAAATGCTAAGCCTGTCACAGTATCTTGGTGCCTTGGTTTTTGCGTCTATGCTTCTCATATAAGAAAGCAGAATTTTATCATCTAGTTTATGATGACCACCAGAAACAAAAGAATGCACAGTATTTTTATCTTCAATCCAGCAACACCCTAGATATTCTTTATAATCGTTTCTTTTTCCAGACCTTTTCATTTTCAAAGAATCATGGGAGAACCCACATAAATCATATAGCTGAAATACCAACCTATTAATCAAGGCACTTTCTGGTTCCAGTTCAAGCAGTCTTTCCCCCGCATAGACTGCCAGTTTAACATTTCCATAAGTACAAGATGCAGTTAGTAAGCCAGACCAGATAGAGATATCAGGCTCAACAGCCATATCATTAATGAACTTATATGCTTCATCCAGCCTCCCTGAACGGCCAAGTAAATTTACCATGGCTGCATAATGATCTAGACAAGGTAAAACGTGATAATACTCGGGCATGCTAGAGAAAAGATTTCTCCCTTCATCGACCATCTTAGCTTGACTGTAAGCCAAGATCATACTTGCTAATGTACCTTTATTGGGTCGACATCCCTCTTTTCCCATCTGTTCAAAGAGTTGAATTGCATCATATGGACAACCATGCATGACATTACCAGCAATCATTGTGTTCCAGGTGATAATATCTTTGGTTGACATTTCATTGAATATGGCTTTCGAATAAATTATGTTCCCCGACTTTGAATAAGTGTCTATGAGGGAATTTGCAACTGCAAGCTCGGAAACTAAATTGCTACGCAAGGCATGACTATGGATCTCTTTCACCTTATTTGCAGCAATTAAATTTGCACATGCAGGTAGGATGCTCAAAAGAGTAACTGAATTGGATTTCATACCGAAAGACTGCATCTGCCGGAAGATACCCAATGCTTTATCTTTCTGTTCATGCTGCAAGTAGCCAGCAATAAGAGCATTCCACGATGCAGTGTCACGCTTAACACCCCCATCCTTCTCCATCCTTTGGAAAAGATCCATAGCTTGATCCTCGTCCCCACTTTGAATGTAACCTGTGAGCATCACGTTCCATGTAATAACGGTTGGTAGCACATCTGACTCCTGCATTTTCATAAAAAGATCATGGGCTTTGCCATAATATCCAGCTTGGCAATATCCGCTAATCATAGAGTTCCAAGTGTAGACATCCTTCTCCAAAATCATATCAAACACCTGCCTGGCAGACTCAAGTTTCCCACACTTCGAGTACAAGTCAATAAGTGAATTACCAACTAGAACATTTTCGCCATACCCTACCTTCATGGCAATCTGATGAATTTCCCTCCCTTTCCTCAAATCTTTTAAGGATGCGCAAGCTGAGATAGCACTCATGAGTGTAACCTCATTTGGCCCAACACTACACAAAACCATCCGCCTGAACATTTCCAATGCCTCCAACCTCCTATTATTTTGCGCCAATCCTGATATCACACTAGTCCAGGTAAAAACATCTGGCGTTACCCTACATTGCACCATCTCCTTCATCATTTCCATGGAAATGTTACACTTCCCCAATCGACTATAACTTGATATCAATATATTCCAAGTGACCACGCCCGGCTCAAAACCTTCTTCACGCATCAAATCAAACAATCTGTGGGCCTCCTTGATCTCACCCTTCTGGCAATAACCAGTGATTATTGCATTCCAAGAAACAGTATCCCTCACTTCCATTCCCTCGAATAGCCTCTTGGCTGAGCTCAACCACCCACATTTTGAGTAAACAGCAAGAATTGAATTATTCACACGGACTTGGCTATTCATCCTGCATTTAGTAACAATGCCATGAATCAATCTCCCCGTCTCAACATCCCCGCAGTTCCCACAAGCCTGTAAAATCTTGGGAAACAAAAAATCATCGGGAACAATATTATCAACACCCATCATCGAATAGAAAAGCTTCACCACCTTATCCCACTTCCTCTCCCTCGAGCATGCCCCAGTTATCGCAGACCAAGCATACAGGTTTCTCTCACTCATCTCATCGAACACTTGAAAAGCATCTTCAAGTGACCCACATTTAGCATACATACCAACCAACTTCGTTTCAACAAAAGAATCAGATTCTTTTAGCAACTTCTTCACATAGTCATGAATCTCGTAACACAAGTCGAGTGAATTTGAGTCAATACAGGAATCAATCATGTGCGAAAGAGTGTTGGGCCTTACCGTGGACCCGCATTCCACTATGGTGTCTAACGAGGCTATGGCTTCCCTTAGCCGCCCCTTTCTGCAGAGATTCTTCAAGTGGGTATCTAGTTTTGAATCTAATTTTATTGGGGTATTATCGAAAGATAACTTGGGTTTCATGGGAATTTCTGAAATTTCATGGATTTTTGGAGGTATGGTTTTGCAGGGAAGAACTGTACACTCCATTGGAGAGTGTTGGTTTTTCTGTGTTCAAACCTTTTTATTTCTCTTCAGCTTTGTTGAACCAGAGCCACAATTGCAGGGCGAACTTTACCCCTCATCATCAATCAAGAAACTCGCCTGAAATCAAAACTACCAGTAGCCAATAGTAACGTGCCACCTCGGAATTTATCCGCTTGTAAATTGCTAGAACAGCTATGGGTCTACTTGACTGCTAGTCGCAGCCGTCTGCGAGTGCTATCACTACTCTTCGTAGATATACAGTGTGAACAAAATTTAAACACACTTAAGTTACTATTTAAGGAAGATAGAGATCGTGACATTTAAATAAATACACGAGGGTGTATACAAATTTTGTACACATTGTAGGTAAAAATAGATGAGTAGCTTTTTAACACAATTAACTGGTTTCTTGTAGCGCTAATGGATAACCAGAACTCATTGCCAAGTCCAATGACCGACCCCTATCAATGGGGGAAAATAACTTGATTCTTATTGGTTAATTATCAAAATGAGCTCTTTTTGTTAGTACCATAACAAACCAATGTATTGTGCTAGAAAATTTTCATTAATAAGGTATATATTTTGACACACGTGAGATTACTTTAATATAGAATTTGAGTAATGCTACACTTGCATAGAAATACAAACCCACCCAAACCTCACAAATATTCCACATGGACCATGTGTAGTTGATAATCACTTGGTTGCATATGAATCTTGGATAGGTTAGGGTTCTCAATTCAAAATAACTCCTGTAAATTATTGACAGCATGCTCATACGTGCTTCCATATGCTTTTATCACTGGGACAAATCCCTTCACCACACCCACAATATTGTTAATTGTTACTGAGTTCAACCGTAACCAATTCCACATATTTTTACATCTTAAGTGCAAGCTTTCGAAAGTACCCCCACAAGACTGGTCATTTATGTTCGTTGATTGATTGTATACTGTCAGCCCAACGCAATTTTCTCATGTTAATCGACCATTTTCAAATAATTTGAAGAATATCTAATAGTTCAACGGATGTAACTATCGTTACCAACCACAATGATCACTACCACAAAAGTTAGAGCCGTTAAGAAATCACCCGGTTACCACAAACAAATCCGGTGCTAAAATTACGAGTTTCAACAGAACCATTCACAATAAAACCAGACTTGCAAATTCCATTCTAAACTTCCAAAAGGAAATTAGATTATTTTTGAACTGAAGCATTCACAATAAAACACATAGTAACATATAGCTTCCCCTGCAGTTGGAGAAATTTAAAAGACTTAGTTACATTCACAGTGACAGAACATCAGCTGAAGGGAAAAAACAACCATGATAAAATATTAGCAATCCACTAGATTATTACAAGCCCATATGTTAAAATCCATAGGATTACATATCAAAGGAAACTCAAGCAAGAACAGTAGCATGCTTGTTGATAGTCGCCTGCAGCTCTTCCTTCCTGGCTCCCACAAGCCTATCCACTTCCTTCCCTTCCTTCAGGAACACAAATGTCGGCATGGCCTCCACCTGAAATTCTTGAGCAACCTCCTGCAGAACAGCAGAAGGAAGTACTACATTAGCAACCTGTTTTACCTCTACTCAGAAGTCTCAAGCTTCAACAAGAAAAATGATATTATGTACCTTCACTTCATCCACATCCACTTTCAAGAATACGACATGCGGTGTCTTCTTGGCAATCTCAGCCAAAATTGGGGCAATAAATCGGCATGGCCCACACCATGAAGCAGTGAAATCAACCACCACCTATAATTGCAAAGAAAAAGAGTCATTGTCTTTAAACTCCGTGCTTAATGCAACCAAAAAGAACTTGTGCAGAAAGAACATTGGCCAAATCCGGGAAGCAGCTCTAATAATAGATACTTTATCTTTCCTTTAAGGCAGAAATTAGCGTTATCATAAAAGAAAAATTGGCCAAATCCAGGAAGTAGCTCTAACAAAGGCTTTTTTTTTTTCCTTCCTCCAAAGCAGAGTGTAAGAACACAAAGAAAAACCACAGAGTACAGTTTCCAAGTAACATGACCATCCTCAACAAATATTGCAGTTTGAAAGTATCACAATATCCAGAATATCAAATAATTCTGAAAAGAATGCCAAAGCAAAGAATTGGAAGTTTGATGCTTGGTGTATTATGAAAAGAGGATGCTATAGTCAACCTGTTCCACTTCATTCTTTTTTACTTAGTGTTCGAATTGGAAAGCATACTCCAATAAAACAAGGAACAATCATAACACCAACGTTAAACACAAACCTTCATTAGTTTTGGAGGGGAGAAACAGGCGATAAAGAAGATGTTCAATTGAAAGCTTGAGGAACAGATGCAGAAAAATTAGAAACTACAAAATCATCTGAGAAAAATTCTAGCTTCGTAAAAGTTTTGCACAATTGCATCCATTAGCCCAAACCCGATATAGCTTAAACAATGCAAAATTGTCATACAAGTGTGCACATTTCTCATGTATTTGTTTCTCATCTAGGAGCAAGGTAACACATTGTTATATATGCAAGTCGATCACCTAATGCAAAAAGGAATTTGATTGCGCAGTCATAGTTGAAATAAACGGGGTTAATTAATATTTGGGGCCGTAAAGAAAATAGGATACTCCCTAAAGTAAGAAATACAGCCATTGTTCCCCGATAAACTCTGATACCACAAGGCCAAAAGATCTAGCAAATCAAATGGGCAAGATATTCTACCAAGGACCATTTCCATGGAAAATTGAAGACCGCTACAAAAAGACAGGAAAATAGGAAAAGGCAAGATCTATCCAACATACCATTCAAACAGTGAGAAGGAAACGATAACCAGCGAACAGTAAAAACCAATAACTGTGTAAGAAAACCCCCTTTCTCCGCTCCCCCCCCCCCCGGCGCAAAAAAAAGAAAAAAAAGAAAAAAAAAAAAAA
>CAVNYN010202981.1:0-28479 GCA_963692815.1 Nyctanthes arbor-tristis | reverse complement strand
GCCACACCTGGAAAACAAAGGGGTGTGTGTTTTATTTTTGGGTTAATTGGAGGAGTAATCCATATTTTTATTCTGAAACACGGGAGAATGTGCGCTTGCGATTGCAAGTGATATGTAAATCTCTTATCTTATAAAAAAAGAACATTTTTTTGTTAATTAGAGTAAACAAGCTAATGTGTTAGCTTACTAAAAGATAAACAGATGTTGATTGACAATTGAGTGCTAATAAGAATTGTGCAACTTGGATTGCTCAAAAGTTTTGAATCATATATTCATTCATATGTTTGAAAAATAATGTGTGTGGAGGGAGTTCACATTTTAAAAACCTATGAGAGAGAGAGAGAGAGAGAGAGAGTTTTTTTTTTTTTTTTTTTTTTTTTTGGGTGTGGGTTTGTTTGGGGTGGCGTGGGGGGTTGGAACACCGAACACACAGGTTACCAAGGAAAATTATATTTGTGGTCCCCCAATGTATTGATATTGTGCCGAAAGATCCTCCACCTATTAATTTAGTGGTTGCGATCCTCCTTAAATTTTTTATATTATTGAGTGTTTGGGCCTCCATTAAATAGCTTTACCTTTGAGAACTTCTTCTTTTATTATTGTTAGTATTATTTTTTTTTTTGCTTTAACGAAAATATATGATTTTGTCTTATCTTTATAGTGAAACAAAAGGTGAGAAAAATCTATCAAGCTATCCAATTGCCCTAGTGCATCTCTCACTCGGCAAGTGTTGTTTCCTTTTGTTTTTTCCTTATTTGGGACATGAACAAACTCATATTAAACACTATTATTATCGCATCATCAACTAGGTCAAAATTAGGCATGATAACAATGATCAATTTTTGCCCATGTTCAAATTTTAAAAAGTTAAGAACTGATTTTACCGAGATCATACTCCATTTAATTGTGAGAATTTACTAATTTAGTATTCATGCCGTTTACATGGGATAGTAAAATGCCTGGATGGTTCAAAAATAGAGGATTTTCTATGTGGAGAGTTTGTTAGACATGGACACATGCTCTATTCATAAAAGTTTTTTATTATCTTTTGCCATCCTCCCTTTTTTGGATTATTTAGTTTTTGATACACAAATATTCACTCGTTCTTCTTCAATCCACATTCTTTGTTGGTGCTCATGTTCTTTTATTTGATATGTAGCCTTTCATGCAATGCACAATCTTCTATTTGAGATGCTGGACTAGGTATAGAAATACTTGTTATAGACTTAAAGGTCTAATAGGTCTGAGGACTTGGCTGCAATTCTTCATAGGATAATGTGTATGCTGGGTATGGGGGGTTTTTGCCCCCCGGTGGGGGGGGGTGTTTTCCTCAAGATTGGAATCATACGAGAAGGCAAAATCTTGCAATCAATCAAAACTTGCACATTGGCCTACAAACATGTAGACAACTTAGGAGAAATATTCTATGAACCAAACCATAAACAAATACACACTTTTTTATAGTGTTTGGTAGCTGTTCAAGAGGACAAAATATGTTTAATATTTTTTTAAAATTTTAAATCTTTTGTGGTCCATCACAATTATACTTGCAAAACCCTCAGTTTTGAATACTTAGAAGATCATTTAATAGTTTGAAGATTTGAAACATTTGCAATGGTTAATTGTTCATATTTGAGCATTTTGGATCATACCGTGCATATTTTGATACAAAATGTTAGATTGATTTGAACAATATTTTTCATTAACACCTTCATGCATGTTTAGTACTGCACAATGTTTCTCTCAAGTTAATATAGCAAAAATATGTGTACAAATATTAGAGTACTATATTCAAGACATGAACAAGTGATCAATTATTCGTTTTAATTATAATTTTTTCTAACTATTTGACTCTCCTTTGCTTTGCACCAAAATTTGAACCAAGCTTTGTCAAAAGAATGCCAAGCTTAATAAAAATTTGTTATTACGTTTTAAGTTTTTTATTATTTTCAAACTTTTTTTAAAAAAATTTAAAAGGTTCAAGGGGGTATAATCTTCATTTTGTTAAAAATTTGATGGAATAGTGTAAAAAAGGACTATTTGCGCATATTTATCAAAAGCTGGGGGCTGTGAGGTGACAAAATAAAGGTTGGAGACGAAATCGAGACTAAACTGAAAAGTTGGGGAGATTTGTGAAATTAACCCTTAAAAAATCTATAGCAAAAGTTTGTTAAGAAAAAAAATTACTAACAATGATAATAATAGAGCAAACAAATCTTTTTAAAGAACAAAACAATAATACCTATTTTCTAATGAAAATATAAAAACTGAATTAATCAAACTATAGTTCCACTTGGAGAGTGGTCAAATTGGGGCGGCTACATCCGCACGAGTTTTTATTACTCATAATGATGCCCATGATCAGGAAACTTGCCAGGTTCCTTTTTGGAATATTTTACAAAATCGAGGGACCAACACATAATAAAAAACACTGATATACATTTTTCTCAATTTTTTATTGGTCCTGCTGGCCACTTTGCTGACTGTATGCAAATTTTAAAAGAAACATGTTATTTGGGGGAGAAGAAAAAGAAAGAAATAAAAGAAAATAAATTAAGAAATTAAGCAAAAGTGAAACAAGTGCAGAGCAAAGTTGGAGCATTGAGAAAATTTTTTAATGGATTTTGCATGAGAAGATTGTATTCTGGAAAACTCACCTGATTCAAACCATGTATTTACCAGTTCCTGCTATGCTTTTTTTTTTTACACATTAAAGTATTAGACTTTTATCGCACATTGACATGCCTAAATGCGCTTATACACAAGATATTATGTTGACATTTATCATATCTCATGGTTTTCAGAATGCAAATACCAACACTTATACTGTAAAAATATAACTAGTCGCATTTTCTTAATGTTATAATAATTGTCTTGAATTTTGAGAGATGACGTTACTCATGTCAAGTCTCAAAAGTGTTTGTCTTGTTAAGTTTGATTACCTATTAATTACTCTCCTTGTCTATGGTGCTAGTATTACATGTTACACCGGCGCGATTTGTAAATCAATTCGATGACTTAATGTGACAATAAGGATGAGTGAGGCTCAACCAAGCATGGTTTTTGTTAAGGAAATAGTTATGGTTATGCCAAATGTACACTAATTAAGGGATTGAGGATCAAGTAATTGAGGCAAATTGAGGGATTGAAGATCAAGAATTGATTGAGAGATTAAGGGGTAAATTGTAGCACCATTTGTCTCATTTCCTATTTTGTTATATCAGCTTGTACTATAAATTAGAATGCTCTTCAATGAATAAAAAAATTCCGATTATCTTTTTTCTACATAATTCTTCATGGTATCAGAGCAGGTTAATCCAACTTCGGGTTAAATCCTCAAGCTTCCACCTTCCGGGGAGCGGCCTTGTGCCGTTCGTACGGCCAAATATTTTCTTTTCCCTTTTTTTGGCCAACTTTTCTTTCATGTATATCATTTTTTTTCCCTTCTCAAGAATGCTACAAATTATGACTCCAACAAAGCAATTTTGATTGGAAATTCCTTGCAAAACTTTCAGTTGGATCAAATCAATTGTTGAACGAGTTAATGAGCTCTTATTTCCTCTATTGGTGCAATATAATTCCTAATCCATACGCAGCTAGGAGGAGTCATTTGGCACTACATATGTAACTTGTGATCATTTTAAGTACACAACTTGTGAAACAGTTAGTAGTGGTATCAACTATGTTACTCAAAGAATTCTATTTGATGAAAAATGAAGGTTTAAATGCTATTGGAGGCTAGAAAATCAGTGTGCGTAAGGAATGTTGTGCCAAGGTGCTATTTTCCCGATATTGCAAATCAAGTCGAGGTGAATGCATCCTCAAGTGTTGCATTTCAGCCCTTCAACTTTCAGAATGTCAACTTCAGTTCTTGAATTTCTGAAAAGTTAAAAAGGGGAGGTTGAATAAATTCATTTTAAAGAGTGTTTAGGCTACAAAATCAAACTATTGTGTAAATAAAGGATTAAAGGCAAAAGTCAACTCGTTTTCATGGCTACTTACATCCATGAAGGAGGGCATGCAAAGCCTTAATTCCACACAAAAGTCAAAGCTTCTAGAATTGTTTGACAAGATTATATTGCAAATTGATGTCGATCGACCAAAACATGATCTTGTTGTCATGCGACCAAGCAATGACTTGTCATCAACATGCCATTGGAGATCAACAAATGGCACACTGAAAAAAAAATCAGTCACCGTATCAAGCGGACTACCGCTACAAATTATGTAAGACAAGTTGGGTGTCCATTTTCATTACCACTCCAACTTGAGGGGGAATGTTAAGGAAATAGTTATGATTGAGCCAAATGTACACTAATTAAGGGATTGAGGATCAAGTAATTGAGGCAAATTGAGGGATTGAAGATCAAGAATTGAATGAGAGATTATGGGGTAAATTATAGCATCATTTGTCTCCTTTTCTATTTTGTTATATCAGCTTGTACTATATATTAGAATGCTCTTCAATGAATAAAAAAGCTCCGATTATTTTTTTTCTACAAAATTCTTCAGTTTTGTGTTAGCTGTTACATTAATATATTTTTGTCAACATTCCACCATTCTCTCAATTCAGCTGATGGATAGACATTTCTTCAACTTTTCGGACATAATCCACTTAAGATACGTAAGTCGCTAAGATCTATGTAGATTTCCGCTAATTTAAGTTATGAATCATTCTATATATAACCTTGTAAATTCTGAATTTTAAAAATAGAACTAACTATTAAATATTAAGTAGAACCAAAACAAATTATTTTTAGTTAAAGAGTTGCACCACATAAGAATAAATGAATACCCAATACCCGGTTTATGATATTTTCAAGAGGTGTCGTTACATCACATATAACACAAATCCAATATGAGAAGAGGTGACATAACGATACCGACTGAAAATTTTCAATATTAGTAACTATTTCTCTTATTCAAACCCATCTAGCAAATGGGACCAATAATTTCAACCTTATGTGAAATAGGAGTGGGGGTGGGGATAGGGAAGAGAGGGTAAGTTAACCGTACTGGACCCAATTCGTTGTCTATAATTCTTGAAATTTAGGATTTTGGTCGGCTTCTATGGATGTGTGCTTCGTATAATCCGGCATGTCTCAATAATTGGGAATTCTATCATGACAACTTTATTTTTATTTTTACTCTACTAATAATAATTGGCTCATTGTATTCTTCAAAAAAAAAAAAAAGTCAAGATTGATACCTCTCATTCTCAAAAAGATTGTTTGGCTTTACTGTTTATTTTCACCAACCTCAAACAAGTTAGAGTCAATAGAATTCGATGATCACTTTTTTACTATTAAGACAATCAAATGAAAATCTTGATCGGCTTAAAAATCACATTGAGACTCTCGTGATATTTAAAAAAAGAAAAATGAAAATCTTAATGAATCTAAGACCCTTGTTCAGACTTTACCTAAATTCCCCACTTGTTTCCCATGCAAGGATGGGCTTGCATGGAAAAAACCTGTCTAATTATCCGGCTATTCAACATTCATCGTCCTCTCAACAGGTCTCTTGTGGGCCTTGTCTGGCATCCTACGTTGGGTTTCTGGGCATGGCTTCTTTCAATTTCCAACTTTACGTCCTCTCAACAGGTCTCTTTTGTCAGCATTTCCCTGGGAAGAAAACGGGGCTACTATTTCGGTCACTTAGGCGCTTACCTTTGTTTGAGTCATATTTAGAGAAGATTGTGTCAAAAGTTGTACAACAGAAAACTCATTTTTTACTCACGCAATTAGAATAACCATGTAACCTTCATTATGTACAATCGATTTAATGGGAAAGCTCATCTCGTGCATTAGCTCTATCGAGCTAGAGTACGTAAAGTTGTAAGCTGATGATATTTGAATTCGTTACACTTGTGTTCTAAACTTCTAATAGGTGACATGTTCTGAATTTTGATTCTACCAGTCGACTGGTATATTATTATGTCAATAGGTTAGCTTGTAGTGGTAATTAAAATGTGACATGTGATAAAAAATAAAAAGAAACGTGTTTTGTTTTTAACTGTGCTAGTTTTTCCAACCGTACATTACACGAACTTAATTTTGTGACAATATATTATTTATGTATGATTAATATTGTGAAATTATAATAAAATATAAGTGAATTTAAATAATTACATACAACTGATAAGTGAAAAAAATATTTTCAATAAGAAATATCATTTTCTCGTGTAAACATTACAAATGCTGGAACACTTCTTTATAAACGACATTTTTTGTTTTATTTGTCAACTCTCCATTAAGGTCACATATCAACATTTTAAGGCAAGAAGGATGCGTCATTTTAGAAAACACCACATAAAATTGTTTGTGACTGAAGACTTGCTTTTTAATTATTGCAATTGTAATAAACCATGTGTGCATATAATATATATTAGTGATTCAGTGCTGCATTAATTTGTAGAATTTATTTTAAAAATATGTGTGTATTGTAATATCGGCTTATAATATTAGACAAAGTATAGTTGACATGCTACGTCTTACATAATTTAAAGTAATTGACATGTTGCTGTGTAATTGCCTTGGACCTTTGTTCTAAAGTGATTCAAAGAGTCAATGTATATGATTACTGTAATCCAAATGTGACTAAACATCACTTCACTTTAACATTTATGTTATATTGACATTGAGAATTAGGTTTTGTTTAGAAGCGGTCATTGAAGTATCTTAGTTTTAGAGAGCATAACTAAGGTTCAAGAGTTTTAGGAGGTGTTTGATTCTCTTTATGAAAATACATTATAATCTCATTAATCACTAATTTCACAATTGATTTGACAACTGCTAATTTATAACCACAAATTTCAAACATTTATTAAATCTATATCACTTATTTCACCTCATTATAATTTCTCATTATTATTCAATTTGAATAAAGAGATTAACACACAAATTGCAAGTCCCAAAAATCATAATAATGCCTTAATTCCAAAAGTAGTAACTAAAGTTCAAGAAAATGAGCTAACTAATAATATAAATAATTTTACATGAAGTTGGCAAGTAAAGAGTATTTGAACTCTGAGAGTGTTGATCTGCACGTCAATTAATATTTTTGAACACAAAACCCAATCATAAAGGTATAACTCTCTATACTTATAGCGTAGATGCATAGATTTAGCAATTTATGGTCACTTCCACGGAATTCACATGTGACCCGAACAAAAGGCTAGGGAAAATTTTTTTAAACAGGTGTAGGGATAAATTAAATAATTTGAAGACAATATTTCATAGAATCTTATACCATTTGAGATAATATAAACATATAATTCAAAACAAAGTTTAAAATTCTTAAAAATTAGACAATAATTTTTACCCTTTTTCCCGCCTAAACTTTAACCAATTAGATTTCTTTGCTGATGTCATATTTACTATTTATTTTCTTTCTTTTTTCCTAAAATCGGTTTTGCAATTTTATTATCGGGTTATTATTCTATTATTATCAAATTAAATGATAATTATTCAAAGAGATTTATGTGAATTTTTTTAACAAGATATTCTTAATTATCAAAAGAATGGATAATAAAATAAAAACAGAAAGTAGGGAAAAAATAAGAAAAATGTAAAACAAATTTAATTATTATCTAGTACAACTAGAATAAAACTCATAATTATCCAAAGAGATTCCTATAAATTTCTCTAAGAAGATATTCTTAATTATCTAAAAAATAGATAATAATAAAATAAAAACAGAAAGTATGGAAAAAATTAAAAAAAATGTAAAATGAATTTAATTGTTATCCACCGGTGACGTCACCAGTATTGTTATAATGCCAGACCAATGGAGGGAAATTACAACACCAAATGACTTCTCTTATTATTAATAATATAGATTATAGATTATAGATGCCGATGTAACAATATGCCAATCGGATGATACGAGAATGTTTTTGTACACGGATAAACTTTGTGGCATATCCCCAAGTGTTGCTTAAAGGAGCCCGTTTTGTTCTTTCCTAAGCAAGCCCAATAAGCACAAAAGGATTCAGTCGACACTCAACATGTCCTGGTTTTGGGGCCAACTTTTGACGCTTCAATCAATTGAACCGGGTCCAAATACGCCTAACTCCTTTCAAAAATGAGAGTTGAAGGATGCTTTTTATTTCATTCAATTTCAAAATCTATGTAGACTTGAGATTGATTTACAGTCTAATCAATATTTTTATATTGTATAATAATGGGTGGATAATCATAATACATGAATAAATCTACTTATTTATAATCTAATAAGAAAATATTAATAATATAATATACGATCATATAGTGATTATGCTGTGTATATCGAGTTACATAGTCATATGGTATGCTAGATCTTTTTTTTTTTTTTTGGCAAATTCGCGCTAAATATGAAATCATTGTCTCTTTTGGATAATAAATTTTTTTTTGGGCATCTCTTTTGTATAATAATTAATGTGGAGTATTATGCTTTCTATTGATATATATTCAGAAAATGCCACTGTTATAAAAATTATTATTATTTTTTTTTTACGACCAGAAAATATCTAAAATCATTTTCAAAATAATAGGGAATTTTTGAAAATTTATCACACTATTCAAGATATTTCCTCATCCAAGATACATGTTTTTATTTATTTATTTATTTATGCCACTGTAGGTCATATTAAACATAATTCCTAGGAGGCGAATCTTATACGCTTCACTCGGAGGTTTCAGAAATATCTAACTGTTTCTGTTCTTCTTTCATCTCTGATCATCACAAAAAATTAAAGGTATGACAGTGCAATGGCGTTTTTGATTCAATTGGAATTGTTTAATTTCATTTTATTTTTGGATTTTTCATATATATAATTTTTCTTGTCCATATTTTTGATTATCCTTATCGCTTTAAACCCATATATACAAGAGTCAATAGTCACACTCAGTTTTTTTACTATGTTTTCTCATATGGTTTTTTGTATTCTCTGCTGATCTAGGGGTTTGCAGCGATTTGTGTGAAATTTCATAGGTCTATGTCGTCCGGGCTTGGCTTGTTCTTGTTAAAGTTCAGTCCTTTTGAAGGATATATAGTATGAAAAATTCATTTTTTTAAGGGTGTAAAGAAGTATTGAACTTTGTTTATGGGTTTATAAAAATCTGATTACTGAACTTATTTCTATCGATAGTTGATTATTTAGGAGTAAGAGTTTTGTGATTGGATGATGGCTCGGTTGATTCTACCCTGCAAAGCTTCCAGTTTGTCCAAGACCTGTCTCTTGGGTTTGGTTTCCTGTGCTCCTGTGATTACCGGATCCCAATTTCTTTGCATTTTATGTTCACACGATTTCTTTTAGTTGGCTCTTCGTCAAGGATTTTGAGGAAATTTCTCTCTCTGGAGGATTATATTTCTCTTGAGTAATCATGATGTTTTACTTTGATATCGTGAGCTATTGCAATAGAAGCCCCTCATACGTTTTCTTTTTGTTTTCCTTGCATGGTCTTCTGCTGCAACGTCTTTGTGTCAGATATTTGTGCTTACATTCACTACATTGACATTTGTAGATTCCGGCTAGTAGTCGTCTCAGTTTCGTTGGGCATTCTGCAAGGAATACATGTAGATATAGGCAACATTTCACTTCAGAGGTTTGCACATTACCAACTTCCTGCCTTTTGAAAGCAATGCTTTTCTTCCTCTGTGAAATTTCTCTTTCTGTTCTGCCACTAGGTTAATTATTGGAGGAATCGCCAGTTTCCATACAACTCATTGCCTGTAAGCAGTTAAATTAATCTTAGTGGCTAAATATCAATGTTTCTACAATCACGTTTTATTTATAAATTACAAGTGCTTTTGTACTTTGCAGGGTGCTAAAAAAATCAGCCAGAGGATTATTTGTTCAGTTGCAACAGAATCACCAGCAAAGCAAGTAGAAGAACCCATAATGGATACACCAAAAGAAATCTTCTTGAAGGATTACAGGCAGCCTGATTACTTTTTTGATACCGTACACACATAAGCACCTATACTCAACTCCTATTTCAGATAATTTAGGTGTTCCTGTAATATTTGTGTTTGGTGGTTCTCTAATCCAAACGTGGGATCTGTTTGTTAGGTGGATTTGAAGTTTTCACTGGGTGAGGAGAAAACACTTGTTAGTTCTGAAATAGGTGTCTTTCCCAGAATTGAAGGTAATCTCAGTTCTCTTAGCTTTTCATTTTTTTCTTATGGTCACATTAGATGGTATCAGTTTGATACACATCCATTATGTGCATCTCCCCTAAAAAAATGTAAAAGGGCCTTCATCTTTCATCCATGCGTACCTTTTCCATTTGCATCATGACTTCTATTCCAAATTCTTCTGAGTTGATTTAATCTAATTAGCCATTATGAACAGGCTCTTCTGCTCCTCTCATCTTGGATGGGATAGATCTGAAGCTTATTTCCATTAAGATCAATGGCAAGGAACTTAAGGTAAGTAATGTGTGCACCTGTTTTTCCAGAGATTGCTGAACAATAAATTAATTATTGACGATGACGTTTTATTTAATGCTGCTTGCTTTTGTTACTCCCACATTTGTTGGTTAGAAATTCTTTTACACATTTTCTCAAATCTTCAATCAACTTCCTGACAGCTTTTTACATTGGGAACTCAATGTTCTGGTGATGAATCTGAAAGACTGAAGCTTTTTACACGTTAACTTTCTGCATTTATGCTCATCCAGTTCCCGATTTCCATTGAAAATAATACAGGATGGAGAATATAGCATAGACTCGCGCCACTTGATTGTTCATTCACCCCCGAGTGGTAAATTTGCCCTGCAAATTGTGACCGAGATCTACCCGCAAAAGAATACATCCTTGGAGGTGAATTATAGCTCCTTCATGTTTCCAAATTCTCTTTCACGATTCCAGCTGTGTGTGTTTTGTCAGTTTGTGTACATTGAAGATGTATAGAAAAGTGTCATTTATAACCATTTTCTAGTATTCAATTTATTATTCCAGCTAGTTATTGATAATATTTGATGCAGGGTCTCTACAAGTCATCTGGGAATTTCTGCACGCAATGTGAAGCTGAGGGTTTTCGGAAAATTACATTCTATCAGGTGTATAATCAGATCTGATAAATTCAAGGCATTGATTTATTTCCGTTTAGTTTTGTCACTACTTATATCCTTTTACACTACCAGGACCGTCCTGATGTTATGGCCAAGTATACTTGTCGTATTGAAGCTGACAAGTCACTATACCCTGTGTTGTTATCTAATGGAAATCTTATCAAGCAAGGAGACTTGGAGGTTAACTTCTCTATACTTAATAAAAATGATGTACAACATGATTTTCCCCCCTTACCCTACATTGAGCTAAAACTTTTTTGCATCACTGTAGGGAGGCAAACATTATACTGTTTGGGAGGACCCCTTCAAGAAGCCGTGCTATCTTTTTGCTTTGGTCGTGGGACAGTTGGGGAGCAGAGATGATACATTTGTAACTCGTTCAGGCCGTAAGGTCTCCCTTAGAATCTGGACCCCTGCACAAGATCTACCGAAGACAGCCCATGCAATGTACTCTTTGAAAGCTGCTATGAAATGGGATGAAGATGTAAGTCTTTATCTTTTTTAGTGATTGAGCTTTTTCCAATCGTAATGACGGCAGATCGTTGAATTTTCTCTTTCTTGCTTTTTTGCATAGGTATTTGGCCTTGAGTATGATCTGGATCTTTTTAACATTGTAGCTGTTCCGGATTTTAACATGTTAGTTTAACCTTCCCTTTCTCAGCCTATTTTCGTGCATTATGTTCATTTTTGTTACAGAATGTTGGATGGGGCAAGACACTACAATAAGCAAGATTTTAGTTCCTTTTCCTTCAAATACTGTCATGTGTGGCCCAATATTCCCTTCCAAACACGCTATATGTTTTATCAGGTTACTGACAATGGTTACAACTTTCTGACTTGACAGGGGGGCCATGGAAAACAAAAGTTTGAACGTAAGCTCATAAGCTATAACACCATTTCTTTTGTGTTTTTATACATCAACTGTTTCTTCTTGAATTTTATTATTTCGTAAAGTTTGAACGTAAGCTCAGAAGATATAACACCATTTCTTTTGTGTTTTTATACATAGACTGTTTCTTCTTGAATTTTATTATTTCATTGTGGCAGATTTTCAATTCCAAACTTGTCTTGGCATCACCTGAAACCGCAACAGACGCAGATTATGCTGCCATTTTAGGTGTGATTGGACATGAGGTGTGTCATCTTGACATGATCATTAAATTGAATTTTTCTTTGCTCTGACATCTACGGAGATTGTGTTAATCTGACTTTGATCCTTGTCTATGCATGCAGTATTTTCACAACTGGACTGGGAACAGGTCGGCTTAAGATCAATCCCCTACGTTTATTTCTGAAGCTTTTGATTGGCTCCTTCAACCCTCCTGGCTAATTACATGCTTTTACCCTTTTCTGGACAACATGCTTTTACCCTTCTGACTCCTGAAAATTTGCTATTTTGTTTTGGTATTTGAAATAAAATTTAAAAATGAGTAAAAACCCATTGCATGACTGATGTTGGTTTAGTAACTACAAGTTTCATGATGAGAAATAGAAACATAACTTAAATCGATATTAACTTTAAAGTTACTTGCAGAGTGACGTGTCGGGATTGGTTTCAGCTCAGTCTGAAGGAAGGTCTCACTGTTTTCCGTGATCAGGTAGAGAAACAGCTCGTAACTTCCTGATGAAAGTGCATTTGTTTTTACCTTAATTTCACAGGAGGTTTTAACCCTTTACCCAATTTCCAGGAATTTTCATCTGATATGGGAAGCCGTACTGTAAAACGGATTGCTGATGTCTCGAAGCTAAGAACTTACCAATTTCCTCAGGTTTGCTTATGGTTGTATAGGTTTCTTCGTACTGTTCACTGAACTGCAAATTATCAGTGAATATATTTTAAGACTTAATCTTACTAGTCTTGCTATCTAAATCTTCTACTATTCTTCCTTGTGTGGTTTGGCCTTAAGTTGTTACATATAGTGACTTTTGATTTTTGCAATCTTCCAGGATGCTGGTCCAGATCGGACCATCCTGTCCGTCCTCACTCTTATATCAAGGTGTGGAGTCCCCTCTTCCTTTTTGAATTTTATAATTGAAAATAGTGCTAACATTATTACATTTTTCCCCTTGGCAGATGGATAATTTCTACACAGGCAAGTGCCCTATCTATTTCTTCTAAGAAAATGTTACTCTTGCTTACTTATGCTTTGTTGACTTTGAAAGTATCAATTTTGATTGTCTCTGGGTGTTTGATTTTGGTTGAACCTTCTACTGATATGCTGGATCTGGTGGACCTTGCTTTATCAAACTGCAGTAACGGTAACGCACAACAACTTTGTTTTGTGTTTTTGTCCTTGCTGTAACTTGTTTTCTGGTGGAATGGTGACTGACTTTTCTTTTCTACTTTCTATTTTTTACCTTTACAGGTGTACGAAAAGGTTTGTGCCGACCATTCTTTGTGTTTTTTTAGGGTTCAATGTGTATTTAAACAGGGGTTCCACTTTCCGATCTTTATTTTATTTTTCTGTTTATTTGGTTTGTGGTGTGGGGGCCTGTGTACTTGGTTAAAATGAAAATCTTTTCGTTGCATCATTGGTTCACATGGACAATCTTTTCAATCAGGGAGCTGAAGTTGTGAGAATGTACAAAACCTTGTTGGGGAGTGGTGGATTTAGGAAAGTAAGTGCTTATAATGCTGCCTGAACCTCAATGTAGTGTAAATATTTAATTTGAATTTTCAGCCAACTTTTCCTCGTATATTAGGGAATGGATCTATATTTTGAGAGGCATGACGGTCAAGCTGTAACATGCGAAGACTTCTTTGCTGCCATGAGAGATGCCAATAGTGCTGATTTTGCTAATTTCTTGTTATGGTATGTTATCAAGCAGCTTTTTTCCTTGAATTACTACTAATGCTACTTATTGTGACTTGTAATTGTAATATTCTAATTTAAATGGAAACACAGGTATTCACAAGCCGGAACACCTCGTTTGAAGGTTGCTTCCTCCTATAATGCTGAAGCTCGTACTTACTCTCTCAAATTTAGGTAGATATCTTGTACACCTGTTGTATTGATTGCTGTTTAGTATGGTATTTTTTTGAACTAAATGACGTGAATCTAAATGGATGTTACTTTTCTCCAGTCAAGAGGTCCCACCAACTCCTGGGCAGCCAGTCAAAGAACCCATGTTCATTCCTGTAGCTGTAGGTCTACTTGATTCTAATGGCAAGGATCTGCCTCTATCCTCTGTGTACCATGATGGTAAAATAGAGACCACTGTCTGCAATGGTCAGCCAGTTCACACTACTGTGCTCAGAGTAACAAAGGTCAGTCCCAAACATATCATTTGAGGGTCTACTTTTTCTTTCTTATTCTCAGCAAAGCATTCTAATAATTGTGTGGTTACCCGGTGTTTATAACTGACCTAAAAGTGCAAGTGTAGGTTGATCTTTTATTTAGTTATTGATAGAGTTTTAGTATTTGCTGCCTACATTCCTTTCTGTGTCAGCTCTGCTAAAACCCAGATCTTATAAACAAGGACTTGTCTGCTTAAGCTTAAAACAATTATTAAATTTATTGCAATTAAACAAGGTTTTGTTCTTTCTCCATAGAATATTTCTTTATCTGTTAAAGTTAGATAAGAGGATGCATGGTTTTGATTTTTGGAGTATCGATTTTGAGAAAAGTGATTTTCGGGAGAATGTGTGGTTGGAGAGTAAGGAAAGTTATGAATTTATTGGCAAGCTCATTTTAATTGATAAATGTGTGGTTAAAAATGAGTTCAGGTGATAATTAATCTCAAAATCATACAAGCCATTAGATATTTATTTTTGACAGAACTTAAGTGTTGCTTTCAGATAGTAACCCTTTGTTACTTAAGAATATGAAAATTAACAGATCCAGAAATGCTTGCTAATTATAATGTTTCAACCTTGGCCAAACATAAGTAGAATGGAATTCTAGCAACCATGCCATATTTCATAATCTGGTTGCATGTGAATTTCTTTTGTCTCACATCAGTGACAGTTTGATTTCCTATTTCATTGACGATTTATATGTTCTTGTGTATTATGGTGTTCCCAAGAGAACATGTTTAGCCTTTTTCCTGCTACATGTGCTAGGTGTACATGTGTGAATTCTCTGCATCAGTATCAGAGTTTGAGGATTTGATATGTTCTGTATTTTTCATATGATAAATCTGGTGTATCAATAACAAACAGAAAGAAGAAGAATTTGTGTTCAATGACGTACCAGAGAGGCCTGTACCATCTATTTTGAGGGGTTACAGTGCTCCTGTCAGACTGGAGTCTGATCTCACTGAAGCTGATTTGTTTGTCCTCCTTGCTAATGATTCTGACGAGTTCAACCGGTATGTACCAGTGCTTTTTGAATGGGTTACAGATATTGAACTCTCCATCTTGCTGAATTAACTGAAATTCTGACACGATTGGCAGAAATTAGGTCTCAGAAAAATTGTGAATATCTAATTATTTGTTTTTGTCATCCATCTATGAAATAATAATAATAATAATAATAATAATAATAAATGATGTTTGAATGTCGTGTTCAATTTGGAAATTTTATCGAGAGGAGAAAAAAGTCCGGCATGCTCATCTAAATGGAAGTTCTGTAATTTACTTCAAACAAATACTCTAGGATGGATGGCTGAAACCATTCTCAATCCTTTTCGATATTGTTTTTCCCCTAACTATCTGGTTGAGCAATATGAGAATCTGATCTATCCTTTACAATGCTTTAGTTGGGAGTCGGGCCAGGTTCTAGCTCGAAAATTGATGCTCAGCCTAGTTTCTGATTTCCAGCAAAACAAACCATTGGTTCTTAATCCACAGTTCGTGCGTGGACTGAAGAGTATACTTGTCGATTCAAGCTTGGATAAGGTAATTAATCCTTTCACCTTATTATACATATCCTCATTGCGTAATAAGAAAATAGATGTATTGATTTTCTTTATTTTCTTGGAGTTATTCAGGAATTTATTACAAAGGCATTGACTTTGCCTGGTGAAGGGGAAATCATGGACTTGATGGAAGTTGCCGATCCTGATGCTGTTCATGCAGTCAGAACTTTCATCAGAAAGCAGCTTGCTTTTGAATTAAAACAAGAGCTCCTTGACACGGTATTGACTCTATATATTCCTTATTGCTTTGAATTTCATAATCTGTGGGGTAACTTCTCTTTCAAACTCTCATGCTCTTTGCAGGTTGAAAACAACAGGAGCTCAGAACAGTATGAGTTCAACCATCCAAATATGGCAAGGCGTGCCCTTAAAAATGTTGCGCTTGGTAGGGGCTACCTACTTTTCTTTTCCCTTTTTTTTTTCTGTTTTTTTCTGCTGTAATTTTTTCCCCCCTTCACGTCTGAACATTTGGTTGTTGTCCGCAGCGTATCTTGGGTCACTTGAAGATGCAGAAATCACTGAGCTTGCACTGCATGAATATAATACTGCAAAAAATATGACCGAACAATTTGCAGCTCTTGTAGCTCTAGATCAGAAACCTGGTAAAACTCGAGAAGATGTTTTGGCTGATTTCTACAGCAAGTGGCAGCACGACTACTTGGTATGCTTCTTTTACGCTTGCCACAATTATTGTTTTGTTGTATCGTGGAGATTGCCCCTTCTTTCCTTGAGAAGGAATATCTACTTATAGTGATCCATTGACCTATGATCCATGCATAAGGAAGCTATATAGAAGTGAGGCGAGTGGAACACTTGTTTGGTGAGCATGTTTGGTTAAGCTTCAAAAGAAGTAAAAGTTTTTAAGCTTCCCGTTAAGTAGTTTGTTCAATTATTAGCAAATAATTGCTTTATGTTCCGCAACTTTGAAGGTTTGCCAAACATGATAGTAAAGTACCCTCATTTACCTAGTGATTTGAGATGTAGAGTTTTATCACTTCGGAAGAAGTGGCTTCTTTTTTTTCCCCACTTTTTCTTTTTCTTCTTTAAATTTGCTCTTACCTGTTTAGACATATCCATTTCCTGTTCTGTTTATGTAGAAATAGGGATCTGAAAACCTTCAGAGTTTTGCATGACAATATTTTTTACTGTCCTTCAGGTTGTAAATAAGTGGTTTGCTCTTCAAGCAATGTCTGATATTCCTGGGAATGTTGAGCATGTCCGGAAACTCCTAGACCATCCTGCATTTGACCTGCGTAATCCAAATAAGGTACACTATCAAAAATTTTCCTCGGGAAAAGGATATTTCCCGTGTTCTTATTTCAAACTTCCATGGTGCAGGTGTACTCGCTAATTGGAGGATTTTGTGGGTCTCCGGTTAACTTCCATGCCAAAGATGGTTCAGGCTACAAATTTTTGGGAGAACTGGTGGTGCAGCTGGACAAATTGAATCCTCAGGTCTGTTGAGGATGAAATTCTACATTTGATTACTTTCACTTTTGTCTTGTACTGTGTTGCACATTTGTTGAAACAATATTTTAAATGGACTACAGGTGGCCTCTCGCATGGTGTCAGCCTTCTCCAGGTGGAAGCGGTTTGATGAAACCCGACAAAATCTTGCCAAGGTAATGTAGTTGATGCTTATTAACATTGTTATGACTCTTGTAGATGTTCTTTCATAGATTGATAGCCAGAATAGAAGTTGACCAGTTCTTACATGAAATCCTGATGCACAACATAGAGGGAGGGCATAATAAACCTAATATGGTCATTTTGGTGGCTGAGGAGTTAAATTCTACAAAAAATAATGTTTCCTTATATCTTGCAACGAACCGAACAGTTTGGAAGATGTAGTGTGCGCGCGCATGTAGACACTATTAAACTATTATTACAAAGTGCATAATGTACAATATATGTAATGCACTTTGTTACTGTGTACAGGCTCAGCTGGAAATGATCTTATCAGCAAATGGACTCTCAGAGAATGTGTACGAGATTGCATCAAAGAGCTTGGCTGCTTGAGTTTTCTATTTTATTTATGGTGGAAAACTGTTATTTCCAGGCGAACTTGTTTTATAAGAAAAAATTTCAATTTTCTGTTCTTTTCCTTTCCCCGAAATGCCACTGTTGCATGTTCTTTGGAATAGAAGTAACTATATGGATGCTGTTAACAAGTTGGTACAATAACAGATACAATCAAATCAAAGAATTACTTTGGAGGATGGAATTATGTTCATATATGCAAACCTCTTTTGAGGGCTATGTCTACTGTTGTTGGTTAACCTGTAGTCCATCAACATGTATGGGCTGCATACTGCAGCGTGCTGAGCTGGCACAGCACGACTGTGAGACAATTTATATTTGAGTTGTTTAATGATTTCTAGTCATGTGTGTAGCATGATAATCCTGTCACCTTACAAGTGGAATGCATTGATTGATTAATTAACTAATACAAAATATAGAACTCACATCGAATGTTATGTAAGCAATTCGTGGGCTGTCTCATCCCAAACTTCTTATGTTCTCTAATAAACAAATAAGAGTCAAGACGGGACATGACATGAAAGAATATTTTTGTAAAATAATCAAAAAATATTTTGAGAAGCATCTGGAAAAGGCATTTTGAAAAATTGATCTTATTCTAATTTGTCCATCAAATTTGTTGAAAACAAGCAAAATCCTCTGAGAATTAATAATTACAACCATTGACTATTTGATATTCCAAAAGCTACTTAACCTAATCACACACACGAGGGATGATCTGGAGATATTAATGTCTCTATTGATGTATGTGGTGGTGTCTTTTAATCCACATAAACTAACGGAAGGGAAGTCGTGACATATATTGGGCGTCTTTATAACGGAGATATCGATGTCTCTAGATTAAAATTGATAAAAATGTATCATCTTTATATGTTTCTTGATCATTAAAGAAGTACAAGAAGGCACTAGAAGTTTAAATTTTATATTTGACCAATTGATATATATACACACACACACACATATATATAAGATCTATATAATAATTGTACCTTTATTGTTCTAGACCCAAAATATGTAAATGTAACAAAAAGTAAGGGAAGTTTCCTTCCAAGTTCCGAATAACAAATATAATAATGAGGTATATATTGAAAGTAAAGGTATATTATTATAATAAATAAATATATAAATAGCCAGATGAGCTTTATAAAATATAATAACATATTTCTTCTTTTTTACTCCAAAAATAGTAGAGTTATTATACAGTTTACAATTGTTTTACTAACAATGCACATCTAGATAACTTTTCTCACTTTTTGTGATTTTGAAGCAAAATTTTTTTATTTAAGATATATATTCCGTTCCATGATTCTCTTTTCCCCTAATGTATAATTTTGTTGTACTCGAAGCAAATGCTTCTTGAAGATTTAATATAGACCTATTATTATTATTATTATTATTATTATTATTATATTTCAAGTTGAGATATTTTTGAGATTATTGTTACATTGACTCTAGCTATTCTAATTAGTTCCATCATGAATGGCAATTGATACAAGAAAGTTTGTCATATGTTCCAAATTAAGCCAAGATGTAAAGAGATGTCAAAATAAGAGTAGTTGATTATTATTGAATGTATGACCAATATAAGGGATTAATGGTATATTGCCTTGAGGGTTCATCAAGAAGCAGGGGCGGAGGGAGGGGTATTCCTGGGTATGCGCCCAGGTTGTCTTAAGTTTTCTTTTTTCCCTCTTTAAGAAACTCCTAAACTATTGTTGTCCGAGAAGTAGTCGGGAATTTCAGAGAATGGCCGAGAAAAGGGGAAAGGGATGTAGGGAAGAAGAAGTCTTAGAGGAGTGCTTTATTAAATTGTGAAATTACGGTGTTACCCCTTAGTGACCCATTCATGAGTTGTTATGTGTACGGTTGCAGGTCAAATGAAATTCTTTTTCTTAATTAATTTCCGTCATCTAGTTTTTTTTTTTTTTCTACATTTGAGTTTGAATTTCAAATGGTTTCCATCACTATCGGCCACTAATATTGAACCACTTGTATATCAAATTAAATATTATTTTTTACTGAAATATATAGCTATGAGCAGTAATATTGAATCACCTATGAATCATCTACTCCCTCCGTCTCAATTATTTGGTTATATTTTCCTTTTTAGAATTCTAGTCATCATTTAGTAAAGACAAATTTAAGAACACGAATAACAAAATGTGTGTGTGTCAAAAACATTTCTTAATCGTTTTGAAAAATAAAGTGGACTATATATTTATGACGGATGGAGTATTATTTTTTGTCTTGAAATACGGTAGTCCATAAACAATTTTATTGACAATTTATAATGTAAAAAATCATGCTCACAATAATAAAATGAAAATCTTACTCTGAACGAGGTTGTAGAGAGTGGACATGAAAAAAAAATTAATTGTTTTCTCAATCACGCTAAAGAAAACTTTATTTAATTTAATATGCCAATTATTTCTGCTAATTCCTTGTGTGTTATTAGTTATTTCTATATATCTCAGAGATTTTATCATTTTATACTTTCATTATTATGTTCTAAATTCAGATGGAATTTTTTTGGATATTACATTGACGTTTTTTATAAAATTGATAATGATGTAACTTTATAAAATTATGAAAATGTAAAACCATATTTTATTATGTAAAATTTTTTGATAGATTAATTTGTGCATACCTAGAGGAAATTCTATCAAGAAGCTTACATATACTTGACTTTTGACCACTTAATCATCTTAGAAGGTTAGAAAATTCGCATCTAACAGTCATCATACTTTTTTATTTTATTTTATTTTATTTTATTTATATTTTTTATTACAATACCTTAAATTTGGCAAAAGTAAACAATCATGATATAGTCGGAAACTGTAAAATATGTAAACTAGTTGGAAATGATCTTATCAGAAAATGGACTTTCAGAGAATGTGTATGAGATTGCATCAAAGAGATTGGCTACTTGAGTTTTTATTATATTTATGCTCGAAAACTGTTATTTCTAGATCAACTTGTTTTCTAAGAAAATTTTCAATTTTCTGCTCTTTTCCTTCCTTGGAAATACTACTTTGCATATTCTTTGGAATTGAAGTAACAGAATATAGAGCGAACTCACATGGAATGTGAGCAATTCCTGTGCCGTCATGCCTCATCGGCCTACTTCCCAAGCTACATCTTCTTTATTTAGATGTTCCCGTAGCTGTTAAATTAATTATAAATAAACAAGAATAATGGTACGTAGCATTGATGGTTTTAAGCTCCAGTCAGTGGCAGAAGATGGTCAAAGGGGTAGACGAAACTTGATGACCCCTAACTGATACACTATTTTTCTTTTCCAAGGGGTAAAAAAATGTTTTTCCCCCTCAAAAAAGATGGGAGTAGCTAGGGATCAGGGAGGCTACCCCCGGATCCGTCCATGGCTCCAATCTATGTGACAATATACATGATGTTAAATGTTTGGTCAAGTTAAAGGCTAATAGATGTAAGTCACTTGATTTAATTAATAATTATATGATATCACAAATGGTACTATATAGCATTACTGTATAAACAAATTATAATAAGAGTCGAGATGAGTGGTGCCGTGATTCCTGAAAGAATATTTCATAAAATAATCAGAAGAAGTAACTAGAAAAAGCATTTTGAAAATTGATCTAATCCTCACAAAATGCTTTAAGACGAACAAGATATATGTACTTTAAGAATTAATTATTACAATAGTTAACCAATTAGATTATAATCGAGAAGCTATGTTTATTTACATGGTAAGATTGGTTTGATTAATTATTGTGCCTCTTTATTCTTGCGGATCAAAGAAGTACAAGAAGACCCTAGAAGTTATGTTTGACCAGCTGATATTTCATGCTTAGAAAATAAAATAAAAATTACAAGGGAAGTTTCTCCCTGGGTTCCAAAATAAATTTTTTTTTAAGATACTTCAAATAGTCATCATCTATTAAATGGGTATGTTATGCCCTATTAAAACTTGCTTATTTTAAATTCGTTTTTCACTACTCGTACAAAATTATTTAAAACAAAACGTGTTTGGTACCATTGCTAAAAACAGGTAGCTAGCAAAGATTTCTTTTCTACTTAGTACTTCAAATAAACTCTTTCGTCTGTGAGATAATTGCTTGAAGACAAGTAATAATCATATGATATGGGTGCACATGTTATTGCTTCTTTTAACAAGTTATAGATTTCTTATAAAATAAGATGAGTTTTATTCTTATAAAAATAAAAATATAATAATAGCTTCCTTCTTTTTGACCACATATAAAAACGAGAAATATATAATGTACAATGGTTGCGCAAACAATCCACATCTAGGTAACTTTTCTTATTGTTGTGATTTTGAAGAAAAATATTTTAATTTAAGACACGTTTTTCGAGATTCTATACAATATCCAATGCAATTTGAAATCGAAGCAATTCATTATTTTTTAAAGATCAATTTCAATTCTTTTTTTAATTTATACACAGAGAGTGGAGGGGATGGACATATAAAATTCTAACGTTTGTGGAAGGTTATGAAAATGGACTTGTTGTGAAAAAATTTCAAAAACCTCTCACCCCATGTCAGTAGCGGAGACAGGCCATATTAGAGGAGTTGACCAGAGGAGTGAACAATATAGTATATACGACTAAACCTTTCATATATAATTTCTTTTTTTTTTGTTTATTAACAAGGCAAAAAAAAATTTTCTCCCGACGGCCAGACCCACCATGCCCCCCTTAACTCCACCAGTGCCACACGTAGTATATATAGATACATGCCAAGTATATTTTATGCATGCTACGTTTATACACACCACACGCAATGAGATATTTTATTACGGAACATTCAGAAAGATTTGAAAATGGACTCATCTTGCTCTATTTATTTTGACTAGTTTGATCACGGGTATTGATTTAAAATTGTATCTATTACTGTGTTACGTTTAATAAGCGTTATCAATATCATAAAAAGAGTAATACTATTTATCTAAAATAAAACCAATCTCCAACCTAGTTGGTATCATTGTATTAGAGGATGAGTTGATATACGTAAATACATGTGAGTCCTCATTTATTTAATTGTCAATAAAGAGACCCCGATTAGATTAGAGACCGGTATCCAGTCTAGATAAATAGCATTATTCCATAAAAAAGCATCAAATTGCCAATTGATTTGGTTGGTTTCCTTTTCTATTTTTTTTATTAAAAAGATAAAAGATTGTCAATTTGTCATATACGTTTGGAGATGTTTTTGTTTGACTTAAAATATTTGTTTCTATAGCCCAAGAAATAAAATGAGATGTCAAAATAAGAATAGTTTTGTTATCTTGGATGTATGACCAATATAGGGGCATATTATCTAGAGTGTTCATCAAGAAGCTTATATAATTTTGATGACTTTTGACCATTGAATCTTCTTATAAAGTCAGAAAATTCACATATAACAGTCTTCATACTATTTTTTATTACAAAACATAAAATAAAAGTCCTTAAAATTGGGAAAGGAAAACAACCACAACGTTGTCCAATTTGGACTGCTCCTTTAAGCATTTTTGTCACATGCCCTGAATCTGGTTGTGCTTCTAGCCAACCTTGACCGTAGGCAGATTCTCTGAGTTGTGGGCTCCACCTGACCTTTGGACCTTCTAGACCCGCCCCCTCCCAACCCCTACAAAAGCAAAGACACAGAGCCATTTTTTCCAGACTCAAAAGATTTCTGAAGTTTTCAGTTTGAATCCGTTTGCACTTTTCATCCTAAAGATTGAAGCTTTTCTTGAAATAACCGAAGGGTTTCAAGATATTCCTTTTATAGCTTCCTCAAGGCATTCATTTCTTATTCGCAAGATTCTATCTTCAGTTTCAGGTATTGAATTCTTGAGTTTTCTTGATTCTTTTGCTTCCTCCTTCTGTTCCAAAACTGGAAGTGGAAATATCTGGTTCTGGGGGTTAGTTCTTGGATTTTGTTGATTCTTTGCTTCTGTCTTGAATTGAAGTTGGAAATCTTAGGGTTCCTGGTAATAAAAAAAAAATGCCACCTTTTCAAGGATCAAATCACTTTTCATATGACTATAATCAAGAATCAAATTCGAACATAGTTACAATTGATGTGGGTGGTCAGCTTTTTCAGACCACAAAACAGACCCTCGCTTTAGCTGGCTCCAAATCTCTGTTCTCCAAGATTTCAAGTTCTAATCAAACAATCCCATTTATTGATAGAGATCCCGAAATTTTTTCAGTTTTGCTTTCCCTTTTAAGAACTGGAAATCTTCCCTCAAAAGCCAAAGCCTTTGATATTCAAGACCTGATTTTTGAATCCCAATTTTATGGAATTGAAAACCTCCTTGTAAACTCCCAATCAAATCCATCCCTGTTTGATGCTTTTAACCTTGAGAAATCACTGGTTTTGCCTTTGAATGGCCGGGATTCTCCGTCGGCTCTCTCCACAACTCAGTATGGCTCACTTCATGTTGCACATGGGAGTAAAGTCTCTTCCTATGATTGGGCATTACAGAGGAAATCCACTATATTGACTCAATTCACTGCCATTGATTCATTGCTGGCATTATCACCTAAAACAGCTGCAGCCGGTGCCACTGACTTTTCAGGGTTACAGATTCTTGATCTTGATAAGGGCTTTGTTAAGGAGACTTTGCTATGGGAGAATGTTACTAGGTCTGGTTCCACAGTTCAGGCAATCGGGTCATCATCCGAATACTTGTTCACCAGCTTTGAATCAAGCAGGAGGAATTCGAGTTGCATTATGGTTTATGATCTTAATGATAACTTAAGGCCTGTAACTGAGATTGGCCATTATGAAATTTTCGGTGCGGATCTTGATTCTGCGATTCCTTCCACAAAATTACAGTGGATTTCTAGTCATAATTTGTTGATGGCTTCAGGCTCTCACAGTGGACCTTCCGGGGTATCAGGGAATATTAGGTTTTGGGACATAAGATCGGGGAATGTAGTTTGGGAACTTAAGGAAAAAATCGACTGTTTCTCTGATGTCACGGTTTCAGATTCTTTATCGGCTATGTTTAAGGTTGGCATAAACTCTGGTGAAGTGTTTTTTATGGATTTAAGAAAAATTGATGCTGGTAATTCTTGGCTTTGTCTTGGGGATGAAAGAAAAGTGATAAACGGGAAGAAAGAAGGTTTTGGGTCTAAAGTCGAAAGCCATGGGAACCAAGTGTTTTGTAGTAAAGGAGGAGACATAGAGCTATGGTCTGAAGTTCAGGCCGGTATAATGAAAACCCGAGAAGGTGGTTTACAGGGCAGAGTTTTCAGAAAGAACTTGATGGGCAGAGTGAAGGATATGGGAGGAAGCCGGATAACCAACTTGAATTTTGGAGGTAATAAAATGTTTGTGACACGGAAGGATCAGCAATGTGTTGAGGTTTGGAGTTCAGGGAGAGCTTAAGCACGTTTCTACCATTAAGCTAAACTCGGGTTGATAGAATTCAGAGCCAAGGAAATGACCACCTCTCAAGGGGGTGGCAAACGATCTGAAGTCGACCTGAAATCTATTGAGAATGAATCTCAGTTTGTTACTGCTTGTTCTATTTATTCTTTTGTAAATGCTTTTGTACTCCAGAACACAAGTTCGTTTGTCCTAAAACAACAAATTCTTTCACAAAATTGTGTACATTCATATTACCAATAGAAGGTCACTCGCTTGTTGTTCTCTTTGCAAATGGACTATGTCTGCTATGTAGAAGATTGGGTATTCTAATCCTTACTAATTAGCTAAAATTTATGCAAATTACTCAAGAAGCTGGCAAAATGTCGCTCATATGTTTCATGAGGCTGGTTTGGAGAGCTATACATTAGACCAGATTGCAATGGGATTGATCTAAATTCGAGAGGATTCCCAAAAACCAATTTTCCAAACCAAGCAACACTCTGATCAGGGGAAATCTCTTGACACGAGAGAACTCATTCACACATTCGTTGATTAAAACAAGAAATGACGGAAAATTACAAGTTAGTCGCTTTCAGATGTAGTAGATTGCTTCCAAGTTTCAAGTTACTCTTGGCAATTGTCTATAAAATTCATTTTGAGAGTACTGCAGGAGTTAGATCAAGTTTCAAGACTCTTAAGAGACCCAAACATGCTCAACATGGCCAGTATCACCATGAAACAACCCCATTAGTAGGATAACTCAGCAGACTATTCTGAAAGAATGGAAAATCTCAAAATATTATGTGAAGCCCCGTGATGCATTTAACATGCCGTGGTATCACTCCGTCATGTACTATAAGTACAGTGACATCACAATGACAGACTCATTAGCGCATCTAGAACTCTAAGTTCTCGGACCTAATAAAAAGTCAAAAGTTGCGGATTTGTTACCTTGATTCTAGGTTATACTCCCTCCGTCCCACAAAGATAAGCGAGTATTAATTTCACACGAATTAAGAAATGATTATTAATATAGTTGGCACAATTAATTTTACATATATTTTCCATTTATACTCCTATGTATCATTAATATTGAATTGCATTGGTAGTTGGTGTGGATGATTAATTATGGACAAAACATGGAAACAAAAAATTAAATACATGCTCCATTTAGTAAGTGGTCTATCTTTATGGGACGAATGAAAATGGAATACTAGACTATCTTTATGGGACGGAGGGAGTATTTATTTGTCTGTTATTACTTTTAAAATTAATTTATTAGAAAGAGATTTTTCATGTTCATGAAACTTGTGGTACTTTAGAAATAATTGTCACTGTGAAAGACTAAGTTGGGAAAAGGGTTAGAGGAATGCATTAATGGTGGAGGGTGGATCAACCAACCAACACCACCGGCTCTCACATGTAAACCCCATAAACATGTTTGACCCACCACCACCCCCTTTTTTTCTCCTTCACTATAAAGCCCCACATTTTGTATGAATATGATCATGCATTATTATGTGTATGTATATATGTATATACATGTATTATGATTCAAGTTTGTAAAAAGTTCATTAATATTTGGTTGCTCAAGCTTCTTCTATCGATTCTAGTCATTTGAGTTCAGAGAAAGATAAAAATGTACATTTGTTGATTTTGTTGGACTAAAATTAAACATTTTCTCCTTGAGAGTTTCTCAATCTCTTATCATTCCTAGAGCCACATCACAAAATAGAGATGCGATCTAGTGGCTATGCAGACATGGAAATTTGACAGTTCGAATAAACATAAATGATGCTCACATGTTTACAACACACAAATCATGTTATTGATTTTGAAGAGAGTGATTAGTTGACTAACTAACGGAGGTTAAAATAGTAATTTGACCACAACAGTCATCCAACTAGTTATCGGGATAGGCAACCCCAACAGTCATCCAACTAGTTATCGGGATAGGCAATGTATTATAACTTGTTTGAAGAGGTATAGCAACATTAGTGTTTCTGATCATGGGTGTTTATATCATTTCTTTATAGGGTTAAATTATATTGTGAGAGTCACAATTTTGTATTCATTGCCAATATATGTGCACATATCCAAAAGTGGTTGGCTTGATCTCTTCGCTTTTTTAGCGTATATATGTCGAGCCCTCTTTTCTCTGAGATGTCCTTTTTTTTTGTAAAATATACATGTATATACATGCATGCGTATACGTGTTTTATATGTTTATCATACATTTTTAATTTTGTCACATCATTGTTAAATCAGAATTTTTCAAATCAAATAAAAAAAGTTGTAATTAAATAGTACTCGATTGGAAGAACTCAAAATCAGGGTTGTATATATACCTTAACAAATTAAAATGCACAACACTTTTCTTTTAGCATTCTCTTATTATCGATTGAAAAATTGACGACTACTATTAACCTTTCCCGATCCTATATCATGTTTAGGAAACATATACAATTATCGATCGACGGTATCCCGGCCCGCACATTGCATGCATACACATAAATACATGTATGCATAAATCACCTCCATCCTCAACTAATCTCATTTACTCTTTTTCCTACCATTAAATGCATGAATTTATTAAGCAGCTCCTTCCTGCCGAATTAGGTAAGCATTTCTTTAAGGAAAATCAACAAATCAAAATTTACTCTTATAAATTACGCTTTCCCTCAATTGCATGGACGGCATAGCTTCAGTTGTAGTGCACAAAAAAAAAAAAAAAAGAAGGCACAGGTGATCGTGTCAATGAAACAATGACCTAAAATAAGTGCTTTTTCACCTAAAAATTATAAGTTGTTCTTTATTCTATTAAAAGTCTTCGCATATTTTTCACCGATTTGGAGGTGGGAAATCTGTGTTTAATTTGCCCGCCAACGACCTATGCTGACATTTAATGATCGGTTTATGGAAGACACTCTTAGAGAGAGAAGTCAAGAGAGATATAGAAACAGAGAGGAGGAAAATGATGTATGTATACTGTATCTATATACTGAATTTTCATTCTTGGACCGCTATTTATTGCCTTTCTTTCTTCTTCTCAATCACTCCCAAGTCTTTCTCCTCTCTTTATTTCTCTCCCACACAGTCATACATTGTTTCTCACTCTCTCTCTCTCTCTCTCTCTCTCTCTCTCTCTCTCTGAGTGAG